>SNQJ01S0008887.1:19976-31643 GCA_010110895.2 Picea sitchensis | reverse complement strand
TGTTGTCATCATCTAGAGACTTTATTCATAACATATTATATACAAGGCCATAGGGTCGTACATTATATCAAAAAGATTTCTTAGATGAGACATTCCCTAGGTGCGGTAGAATGGAATTACTGAGAAAGTGCATCCCTATGAGCTATGAGTATGAATTGGGGATGAAGGAGGTTGACTTGCAAAGCTTTAAATATTGCATGCATGATATTGATGGAGGGCATGAAAGAAAAAATATACAGTTGGTGACTTTCTAGGTACGAGTATGTGACTTCATCAAGGACTTCTTAAAAAATAACCAACAATATGTTCAACATGTCCATGTGGCTCAATGGTAGGATGAGCATTTTAGAATATGCAGAGATACATTTCCCATTGGTACTATCTTATCAATGGTTAATTTTTCCAAGAAATACACCCTTCAATCACAAAATGGGATTCAAAGTCAATATTATCACTCAGAGAAGGTCAACATACAGGTCCATATCACATACAGACATGGACCAAATAGTAATGAAGAAAATAAATTTATATTGAAGGAGCATCACTTCTACATAAGTGACGATTGGTGCCATGACTTAGCTTACATACAACATTTCTTTCATTTTTTTTACAATCACCTAGAGGAGAAGAACATACAGATGGATCAACATTATATTTGGTCAGATGGTTGTGCGGGCCAGTTGAAAAATGCCCATCTATTATAATGGTTGTGTATGTTTCACAAAAAACACAAGGTACAACATATTTGGAACTATTTCAAGTCTGAGAACGATAAAGGGGACATGATGGAGTAGGTACATGCATCAAAACATCATTACACATGCAATGAGTGAAGTTTACAATAGGTCTCTCATTCGATATGAAAAATACATTGTTGAATGGTGTTCTTCACTAATGACAGAGGGAACAAGAAGGCGAGAAGACCGATCAAATGGGAAAGGAAATGTACATATTTTTGGGAGGTAGTCGATGTACATTTATCACAATAATATGAATGAAAAATAATCTAGGGAACTCTTGGATTCCATTTAGTTCGAACATTAGAAAATGAAATAGTTGAAATATGGATGAGAAAACTCTGTTCCTTCTGTGTTCCATATAGTAGTAATGAATGAGATGATTGTGAATCCACAGAATGGGTTAATACATGGGATCATGTATCACTCCCCATTGGTCATCCCATAACTATGGCATTATCCTATTTGGAGGAGGACAAATCAAATATTTTAGTAGATTATGATCACGTCTCATGAGATCTCATACAACAAGGTTCAATGAATATTCTATTAATTTTGAATAACTAGCATGAATGTTGCATGATTTGTTCATTTAGTGGACTCACGCATTAGAACTCCATTTGTTGTAGGGAACATATATGCAGTTGTTTCCCAAAAAGGTAATGAATGGGGAACTAACTATTTGCTGGCATGCTGCTTAGAGGGAAATCAATCCCTCATGTCCTTAGTAACATAATCCAAAGGAATTCAATTTCCGATTGGGTCGATGGTTATTAAAGGAGAATATCTGACATGGGATTAAATAACACAAAAGAAAGATGGTTTTGTATTTCAATATTATAGAACATGTGAAGCTATATACCACTTTACAAGCCTAGTTGTTGGTACAAACCTCCAACTAAAAAAAATGCCAAGGAATAACTCATCAAATCTACAACACTTCTTGCGTTAATCTAAGAACAAGAAGTTAATGGAGACCATTAGTATTAGAAGCAATCCTGATGGTCTACTTGAATGACCATAGGTATGTATATAGACATGTGGTATGTTGTTATTTTTTGTTCTATTTCGAGATATGTGTGTTGTTTTTTTTGTTTGTTCAATTTTCAGTTAATTTATAAACAACTTCTAAATGTGTCCTTTGTGTCACTCATGTTATCCAAAAAATCATAGGCACATGAAGGCCCATCAATAAGAACGACGATGTTTTTGAACACCACCCAATGTTTCTTGAAAATTTGGGCTTGGAATGACATCGATACAAGCTAGGTCTAGGAATGGGGCAAGTTAAGACATAGTTTTGACAAGACAATTGATCAAGTACACGTGTGTGAGGTGTTCTAATGCATTTAATGTCAATAAGAGAGTGTAAAAGAGTGAGAATGAGCTCCAAAACACTAGCTATCAAGAAGAAAGAGTTATTGAATAAAACATGTAAATAGAAACAATGTACTCCAACATGCACCAATTTTGTAACAACAACAAGTAAATGATATTAATTTAGTGAAATGCAATGGAACTTGTGTGTTAAATTCCAAGTAAAAGGACAATAAAACATAGAGCATCGATTGCTGCAAAAAAAGTTTTAATAAAGACAATGATACTTCAACAATGATAGTTTTATAATAGTAGTAAGGAAACTTGCTCCAATTCAACAATGTAACCATGGAAATTATGCCCAATACCAAGTATAATGAAATTAAGATGTTAGAAAATGATTATATACTTGATTTATTATGAAAGCAGGTTAATTGGATGCAATTTTCTCAATCCCCAATGGTTGTAGAAACATTTATAACAAAAACAAATAAATGATGAAGTATGCAAAGTGTTGACTTGGAAAGAGGCCAAAAATGCATTGAAGTATCTAAAATTGCAAGTCACTTTGAAGGATGATGCAAAGAACTAGGTGTTATACCACATGTGAGCGTGAATACTAGTCTATTCTTATCCTTTTGGGAAAATGGAGTCAAACAATAGAAATGGATGAGAGTTAGATGGCCAAAAAAACTTGGAAGTTGGAAACCTAGGGCTATACCCTTATAGGCCTAGGATAAACTTCAAGAAAAATAACCCTCTCTAAAACCCTAATGGATGTGAAGAATGCCAATGTGGTGAAACATACCATAATGTTGTTGGAAAAATCTCTCTAGTATGTTGTTGGAAAAATGGTGGTTTTGTTGTTTTTACAACACAAACCACCAAGAAAATTCTGCATACATAAATCAATAGAATTTTACATGCCCATGATTTCCAAGTGATGTGGAATTCAATGCACACATCCCTTGATCTTATGAATTTGATACACTAGACAACTTATCATATTATACTCCATCACCATAGAAGATACCGTTCTTACACCTTTTTTCTATGCCCATGATACCATATAAGATACCAATGCTATCCTATAATATCTAAAAGAATATACAAAGGTTCATCCTATTTTCATCCCAAGACTAGAAATATTTAAGCATTGTAGAGGGAAAAATGTTTATGCAAAACATAATAATGGTGCACCTGTTCCTAGTTGAAGGCCAAAGATACCATACAAATTTTTGAGGTGGTTGTTCGAGGACTACTTCTTGAAGCTTGATCCTCAAAATATTCAAATATGGCCTAAGTAATGTAATTACACCAAGATTCAAAACCATACCATGAAAGATCCACACCAAAGGGTCCCCATTGGCATCTTCACTAGCATCACAAAGTGTAGTAGGGTTTCTAAGCACTCCACATCAAGCACTCCAAGTGTACTAGGGTTTCCAAATTCCACAAAACCTTATCAAGATCAAGTGATTCGTTACTCTAATGTTTCTCCAAATCTCTAGAAAATTTCTTGAAGAACTCTAGCATTGAAGACAACGAGAGAAAATGCAAATGATTTACAAGAATAGAAAATCTTGAAGTATTCTCATTTTTTTTTATGGTTAATGGAAATTTTCTTCAATGTTGTTAGTATTATTATAAAATTAGGTCAAATGCGCATCCCTCTCATCCTATGTTGCTCAGTTTTGAAAAAGGGCATTAATTCCCTCTTGTCATCAGTCCACTCATCCTACCACCATATTGGTGTGTGCACCACTTTATGTGTCACTTAGTGAAAGCTTAGCAAAAAATATTAGAAACCTTGTCTCTCTGATTCCCCACTTGATTTCATGTGTTACGAGCATTTTACATTCTTGTTAATATGGGAAATGGAACCTTTGCTAGCATCCCAACTGTCCAACTTACTTTTTCGAACAATAATTGGATCTGGAATTTATGCCCCGGGACCAAATTGTCAATATATGCCTGAATGGCTTGAGGCCGAGGTGAGTTGAAACTCACCATAAAACACTAACGTGGACTTGGATGGATGAACCATCAATTTCATTGGACTTGAGGCATCAAATATCAACTAGGGGTACCCCTCCCCTATGATTTCGTTGCCCAAAAAACAATTTTTTCTAGGATCTCCGAAACTAGGGTTTTGCTTAGTAAGGGACAATGCAATTTCTTAAATAAATGTCGATTTTGAAAAAAAATGTTTCGAGTGATTATGGGTAGAGTGGTCANCCCCTATGATTTCGTTGCCCAAAAAACAATTTTTTCTAGGATCTCCGAAACTAGGGTTTTGCTTAGTAAGGGACAATGCAATTTCTTAAATAAATGTCGATTTTGAAAAAAAATGTTTCGAGTGATTATGGGTAGAGTGGTCACGTGGGACTTGGAAAAACACACTTGCAAGATATTAGAGAAATACATTATTCCACTTGATATGGATTTTATGTCCCTAGACCAAATTGGTAAATCGCCACAAAAATCTAACTAGGCCTTGGATGGATGAACCATCAATTGCAATGGAGTTGGGGCACCAAATTATAGCTATGATCACCTCTCCCATTTGATTCAGTTGCTCGAAATAAAATTTGTTCGAGGATCTCCGAAACTAGGGTTTTGCTTAGTAAGGGACAACACAATTTATGAACTAGGGGTCAATTTTGAAGAACATTGTTTTGGGTAGCTGTGGGTAGCGTGGTCATGTGGGAATTTTCCAAAAACACTTATGGGAGATTACAAAATTCAATTATTTCGATTAGTTTGGATTTTATGCCCTTGGACCAAATTGTCTATATGTCCCTGAATGGCTTTAGGTGGCGAGTTGCAACTCCCCATAAAACTCTAAACATGCCTTTGATGGATGAACCGCTAGTTGTATTGGACTTAGGGAACCATATTAAAACTAGGGGAACCCCTTCCCTGTGATTCTGTTCTATGGAAAATAGTTTGTTTGAGGATCTTTGAAATGAGGGTTTTGCTTAGAAAGGGACAATGCAATTTTTGAACTAGGGGTCAATTTTGAAAAACATTATTTCAAGCGATTATGGGTAGTGTGGTCACGTGGGAATTGGAAAATACACTTGAGGTAGCTTACACAACTCAATTATTCCACTCTGATTGGATTTTTTTCCCCCAAACCAAATTGTCAATGTGTCCCTGAATGGATTTAGGAGGCAAGTTGAAAATTGCGTTAAAAATTTAACTGGGCCTCATATGGATGAATCATTAGTTATGTTGGACTCTTGACACCAAATTACAACTAGGTCCACCCCTCCCCTACATTTTTTTCCCCCAAAAAATGGTTTGTTCGAGGATCTCTAAAACTAGGATTTTGCTCAGTAAGGAACTCTGCAATTTTTGAACTAGGGATTGATTTTGAAGAACACTGTGTGGATTATTGTAGCTAGAGTATTTACATGGGACTTAGCCAAAAACAATTGTGGGAGCTTAAAAAAATCAATTATTATTCTCGGATTGAATTTTATGCCCCCAGACCAAATTGTCAATGTGTTCTTGAATGACTTTAGGAGGCGAGTTTCATATCGCCATAAAACTCTAATTGGGCCTTCGATGGACAAACCATTAGTTGCGTTGAAATATTGACACTGGGTTACAGCTAGGGGCATCCATCCCATACAATTTTGTTTCCCGAAAAATGGTTTGTTTGAGGATCTCCAGAACTAGGGTTTTTCTCAGTAACGCACAATGCAATTTCTATGCTAGGGGTCGATTTTGAGGAACACTATGTTGGGAGATTGTGGGTAGCGTGGTCACATGGGACTTGGCCTAACAAACTTGTGAGAGCTTATGAAACTCAATTATGCTACTCATATTGTCTTTTATTCGTCAAACCAAATTGTCAATGTGTCCTTGAATGGATTTAGGAGGCGAGTTGTAACTTGCCATAAAAATCTAATCGAGCCTCCGATGGATGAACCATCAATTGCATTGGACTCCTGACACTGGATTGAAAATAGGGTCACCCCTCTCTTATGATTTTTTTACCAAGAAAATGTTTTTTTGAGGATCTCCATATCTAGGGTTTTATTTAGTAAGGCACAATGTAATTTCTAAACTAGGGGTTGATTTTGAAGAACAATGTGTTGGGAAATTTTGGGTAGAATGGTCACATGGGCCTTGTCCAAACACACTTGTGGGATGTTATGAAACTCAATTATGCTTCTCGTATTGGATTTGATTCCCCTAAAAATGTGTCCTTGAATGGATTTAGGAGGTGAGTTGCAACTCACCATAAAGCTCTAACCAGGCCTCTGATGGATGAACCGTTAGTTGCATTAGAATCCTAACATCAAATTAAAACTAGGAGCACCCCTCCCTTATAATTCCATTGATCAAAAAATTCTTTGTTTGAGGATCTCCAGATCTAGGGTTTTGCTCAATAAGGCACATTGCAATTTCTAAACTAGGGGTCGATTTTGAAGAACACTGTGTCGGGCAATTTTGGGTAGCGTGTTCATGTGGGACTTCACCAAAAACACTTGCGAGAGATTAAGAAACTAAATCATGATTCTCGTATTGGATTCTATGCCCCTGAATGACTTTAGGAGGCTAGTTGCAACTCACCATAAAAATCTAATTAAGCCTCTGATGGATGAATCATCAGTTGCATTAGACTCCTGAAACCATATTGTAGATAGGGGTATCCCTCCCCTATGTTTCATTTGCACAAAAAATGGTTTGTTTGAGGATATTCAGAACTAGGGTTTTTCTTAGTAAGGCATAGTGCAATTTATGAACCAGGGGTCGATTTTGAAGATCATATTCTGTTTTGTGCCCTTGTATAAAATATAGGGTTTTACACATTACAAATTCATTGCATGATGCATAGGGAACTTCAATTCATTTTAAATTGGATAATCCTCGGGTTTTGATCTCCGCGTCTTCTTTTTCCTTTAACCTCCATTGAAGGTGTTGTATTGACTCCATATTCCCTAGAGGATGTTGCACTTGGAGATGATTGGAAACCACTTGGAGAGATTATGTACCCTTCTTTCACCTTGGATGTCGAGCGTTATTAATAATGACGTCATGTACTATGATGTTCTGATGATGGTGGGGTTGACCTACCACCAGGGCATCCATTTTTATGATGAGTTGGGATCCTCTAACGATGACATGCGACCTTTTTATGATGAGGTGTGATTTTTCACCATGATTTTCATCTTTTGATGATGAGACATGGAATTTGGAGGCCCTTGCACCCTTATAGAGCATGGCATCACCCTCATTGTGGCATCCTACACTCACATGTTTCATTCATGAGGGGATGTTTTGGTGTATTAACATGTTTTATTATTGTGTGAGGCTATTTTTGGGGTTTCTTCATGTTTATAGACTTGGAAAAGTTAGTTAGTGGTAATATGGGTCAATTAGTGATGGAAGTTAGTGACCATTGTCACTAGGTCAAGATATTTTGTAAGGGAAAGTGATAATGTATTGGGAAAAGGATGGAACACGATATGAAACAAAGAACACAGTATTGTAGATAATCGAAGGGGAAAAAAAATTTCGAAGATAAAGGGTCGTGTCTAAAGACACCATTACAACACTTAATCAATGCACACTATTATCAAAGCATCACAATGCATGTTGTACATCTTGATTCACATGATCTATTACACAATATCCATGATTGATAATGACCCAAGGGGTTTGTTACACAGTATCTGGAAGATCTTGTCCACATTTAACCATCGACTATTAGAGTTGAATCCACCAAATCCACTCTATCGAGTCAACTCAACATAGATGCTTGACCTGATTTCCTATACATCCAAGTCATCGCTGATTGCTGGGATAGTTGACCCACCTCCTGACTATCTTTGACTATTGGTCGATTGTCCGATCAACAGGTACATCGATTACTCGACTGACTGGTATAGTGTGTCGGTTGATCACCTAACCGACTGTATCCAAATGTAGGTTGACCTCCTGACCGACCGAACCTAGGAGATGTGTGATGAACCATCGATGGTTGATTTTCCAACACCCCCCATCAACCAACAACTCTGGAGTTTCAGGAGGTGAAATTATGTCATTAGGACACGCCCCATAATTGTAGCTTGTTGAATCCTAGGCATCATACATAGTTTGACAAATCTAGATTTAGCTAAAGGGTTGGTGAATATATCAACAACATGATATTATGTTCTACAATATTTAAGATAGACTTTTTTTTCATGAACCATCTGTCTCAAGTAGTGAGCATGGATCTCAACATGCTTCATCTTACTGTGGGAAACATGATTGTCAACAACATGTATAGAACTCTTGTTATCACAATAGATTGTAGTGGAGTTTTGAATAGTAAGGTCAAGTTATCCCAAAAATTGGAGAATCTATACTGCTTTAATACCTGCTTGAATGACACCATGATATTCTAATTCTATAGTTGACAAAGATACTACCTTTTGTTTCTTGCATGACCACACCAAAGGTCTAGTGCTATAGTGAAACACATAGCCATAAGTAGACTTCCAATCATCACCATTTCCATCCTATTTGGAGTCAGTGAAGCTGACTAACGAATCTTAACTTCAATAATACCTGATACCAAAATGAGTGGTACACTTGAGATAACAAACAATTCGTTTGACTACTTTCTAGTGGCTTTCTTTAGGATCTTGCATAAACTAAGAAACCACACTAATAGCAAAGGAAATGTCAGGTCGACTATGAGTAAGATAAATAATACTATTGACCAATTTTCGATAGAGTGTAGCATCGACTGTAGGTGTTTGATAGGTTTTGGTAAGATTTAGTCTAGATTGAAAAGGATTATCACAAGTCTTGCAATCAACCATCTTAAAACGTGTTAATAGATCCATCACATATTTAAACTGAGAAATGAAAAATCCATCACAAAGTGGTAATACTTGAAGACCCAAAAAATAATGCAGAGTACCAAGATATGTCATATCAAAGGAGTTAGAAAGATGTTTCTTCAATCTAAGGATGAGATCATTATTATTTCCAGTAACGAGTAATTCATCTACATATACAAAAAAATAAATGTGTCTCCATTTGTGTGGATAACATACAAGCTATGATTGGATTCACACTGTTTGAAACCAAGCCAAAGAAACGATTTTTTTATCTTAGCATACCAAGCTTGAGGAGATTGCTTCAAACCATAAAATGACTTCTTGAGTCAACAAAGCAAATTTGAATATGTCACAAAGCGAGGTGGCTATTCCATGAAAATTCCTTTAGATAGGTATCCATGAAGAAAAACACTCTTTACAACCATCTGATGTATTTTTCATCTGTTAGCATGTGCACGGTTGTAAGACCCTAGGTTCAAGTTATCTTGACCAACAAAAACCTTTAGACACCGACCCTTTTGGCATCACTTGCATGAAAGTGAAGTCTCACCCGAGGAGTCTATTGGGGCTACAAGAACCGAGTTTCTACAGTAGTGAGGGAACAAGGGGTGATAATCCTTGTCATTCTTACTTATCCATTATGCGTGCATTATTCTGTGTTTTCTCTTCTTAGATTACTTAGTGAATTCAATTATGTATTACCATTATACTTCATATTGTGGCATAAACCAAGTATTGTAACACTAATAAATACTGCACAATGACCACACAAAATATACATCTAGTCTAACATACATAAAGAAAATATCCATGATCAATCACATAAAAGACAATAGACACAGTAGTTAACATGGTTCACCCAAATTTGGGATACATCCACAATGACTGGATCCTTTATTATTCTTTCTGTAATTGTCTCAGGCTTGCGCACTTCTCTTATAAAGATACATCATGATATATTTTCTTTCTTCTAGCCTAGTCTCTCTATAGTGCAAGCCTCTCTCTTTGCACCATCTCCTTAAAATTCCGACATAGACTCTTTCCTTTTGAGCCTATTATATCACTCTCCTTACTGATAGGAAATCTCGACAACTTGGATTAGACTCCATAGTACTGCTCGAGAAGAACCCCTATTCTCCCAACCCATTACATATTTATACATAAATTATAGGGATTAAAACCCTACTTTTTTCATCCCAAAACCCTATTAAAATTCATGATAAATAAAGTTGACTTGTTGTTCGGGCTGCTTTACCTACTTTTCCATCTGCATGCTTCTTTTTCCCTTAACTGTTTTTCTTCCTTCTTTTGCACATCCTTCTATATTTAGCACGTTGGGCTATCCTTCGTCTTTTTCACATGATTTCTTTTCTTGCTTTCTTCTCTACTTTATTCCTTTTCTTTATTCCTCTGCTTTGTATGTTCTTTTTGTGCACTGTACTCCTAAATGTGCCTCAACTATCCACTCTCGAGCCTAGCATGTATTCCTTCTTCTTCTTCTTCTTTTGATGTGCACCTCTTCCATACTTAGATTTTTCATGAATAATATTTCCAAAATTCCTATCCAATAGGCCCCAAACACTCACCCGTGTCTCATCCTGCATCATTCAGGCCTGTTTCACACTCCTCCATGCTTCGATGAACTTTTGGGTGTTAGAGTTACTTCACACACACCTATGATTTCTTTTTCCTAAGGTTTTCCCTATGTTTATTAGTCATTATCCAGTCTCCTATATTTTAGGAAGAATATTCCTCTAGGGAGAATATTCCTCTAGGGAGAATATTCTCTTCAATTCACACTTCATTTTGATCATTTGAGTGAAGTTTAGATGCCACATTCGTATTATCACCTTGCAACATTGGGATCATTACCAGATAATGCACATTGTCCTTGGGATCATCAACAGAATAGCTTATTACTCATGATTTCCTGATCTCCTCCTCACTTCACTCTGTTCCACTCAGTTAACTAAAGACTGATAGACTAGTTAACTCAGCTAGGTGGCAATTCACTCCCGTAACTGCCCAAGAGACTAGAATAGGTGGAAATTTACTCTCGTTACTACTAGTGCGTGTCCATATCACTCTAGACCACCACTATGGCACATTGACTTCTTCTCCAATGTGCATTGGTTGAGTATATAGAGTATATCATGTGTAAATTATCAATTATTCATTTGGTTAATGAGAATTCTTCCTTTCTTTCTCTCTTGCTTCTCTTTTCTTCTATTTTCTCTACAACTGTGTATGTCAATTCCCAACTAGATCTATTATGTGCAGGTTCAACACATTTACATGGTATCGGAACCGACGGACTTCTAGGGAAAATATACACCAACTTATTTTTGTAGGTACCGAAGATTGAAGACAACGAAAAAATGGAATTTCCAAAATAATGCATTCTTATAGCTTACAATTTTTTTGCATGGAAGGAGAAGATGATAATGCATCTTTGAAGCAGAGGATTGTACAGGTTAACCATGAACATAGAGAAAGAACCAAAAACATCCATATAAAAATCCAAGTATCTAAATTGAATGGATGAAGCATTCAGAACAATTTGCAGTCTCTTTTCTCCTGAACTCCTCTTTCACATATCCTCTTGTAAAACCCCCAATGAATCCTGGACCACCATGGAAGGTATTTTTGGAAAATAGGATGAGATGAGGGGACACATGCTCGAGGTGGGATTTCTCACATTGGATCCAAAAAGTTTCGACAATCTCCAAGATTTCTTTACCAAATATAAGGATTTGTTGTTGCAA
>SNQJ01S0008887.1:0-11599 GCA_010110895.2 Picea sitchensis | reverse complement strand
CATTGTGTTTATGGAAAATAGAAGAGAGTCATATTTCTCAGAGTTGAAAAAGAAAAGAAGAGTGAAAGGTTAGAGCTTGTGCATACATATTTATGGGTACTAGCTCAGGTATCATCTCTTGGTGTCTCTCGTTATTATGTTACTTTTATTGATGATGCAACTAGAACTTGGGTTTATTGCATTCAACAAAAATATGATGATTTTGATACTTTTAAAAAATGGAAAGCTTTGGTTGAGAATGAGACAGGAAAAAGGTTGAAGTGTCTCAAATTAAAAAATGGAGGTGAATATTGCATCAATGATTTTGATGATTATTATTCATACCATAGGATTTGTAGAGCGAAGACAGTTCCAGGAACACCACAATAAAATGGCATCAGAAAGGATGAACAGGACAATCATGGAGCGTGCAAGTAGTATGAGATTGCATGTTAGTTTTCCATTACAGTTCTAGGTAGATGTTGTAGATATTGTTGTTTACTTAATAAATAGAGCACCTTCAAGCTCTTTGTATGGTATAATTCCATAGGAGGCATGGAAAAGTAAAAAGGTAAACTATTATTTTTTGAAGACTTTCAGTTGTGAAGCATTTGTCCATATTGATAAACAAAATAGAACAAAGCTTGAAGAAAAATTCAAAAAGTGTACCTTTATTGGCTACAGTGTTAATGATTTTGGTTATCACTTATGGGATTATGAAAGTCACAAAATCATTAGGAGTAGAGATGTCATATTCAATGAGAAGTTCATGTACAAAGATCAGTTGCAGGGAAAGAAACAGGAAAAAGAAAAACCAGAATACATAGTGCTTGATGAGATCACTGAAATAGAAATTCTAGAGGTACTATTAACACATAAGATTGACCATGTAAAGGAGGATTTATGGTTTTCAGAGCCTACAATTTAACCATTTCTCTATGGATTATGTCATATCATCAACTAACAGCCTCCTCAACGTGTGCAAGCTATATTTGAGTTGGCGCTGCGAACTGGCACTGCAAACTAGTTAAGGAGGAGCATTGTAGCTTGGATAGGTTGTAGGCACTCACGTTCGTAACTATCAACATCCAAAACAGCCTTAGGGACATCAGGTACTCCGTGAGGGTTTTCATCCTATTTGAAGGTCGATAAAGTGGTTTTGGATTTTTTTTCCTTTTGGTGTTGCGAACTCATTTCCTGTAGCAGTTTCTTTTACAAATTAGATCATAAATCCAAAACAGTGATGTGGGTTTTTCTAAAAAAAAAATTGTGGATCATGATAATGTCATTGACTTTCTGTCCAAATTCCATCCTAACCCAGTTTGCAATTCGAGAGATATATTTAAAACACCAGTGCGCTGCAAACTCTATGTTTTGCATAGTTGTTGGATATTCGTCTTGTTTGTAGGTTGCCACCTGTCAAGGAAGGTTCGAATTGTCTCCTAGGAGTTTTTTGGACATGAGGGACATGTGTTCCATCTCCAGATCAATTAGAATGACCTGTTTCAAAAGGCATTTATCATCATAGACAAAATCCTAAAAAAATAGGAATGTGTTAGGCTTTTGTTGGAATCTTTTGTAACAAGACTCCTAAATGGAGGAGGATCCTATGTAACTCCTTGGTTTTGACCTCCTTAGGGTAGATATAGATTATTCACTATAAATGAAAGGGTTTTTTATGAGAAAATGGTTGTATTCATGATCTAAGAGAGCTTGAGAGAGTTGCAAGGGAAGTTTATCTATGTATTTGTAAGCCTGAGGGCCTGTGCAGTAGGCATTTCTGCCATTAGAGATTCATGAAAGCTGTGATACCAAACTTTGTGTTCTTTATTGTAATTTTAATTTGTCATCTTGATTGAATGGAATTTCAGGCATTTGATATCAATGGTTATTCATGAGGTAGGAGATTCATGAGCTGCAAATGATTTGTAGTAATTTCCTCCTTTCATGATTTCCATTCTAGTAATATTTTAAGTCATTTTTGAAGAGAGGATATTTTCTTGATGATATTCTTCTTTTTGTTATCCTTCTTATACCTCCATCCATCATTATAGCCCTTTTGATCTGGTATGATCTTGATTTCATTTGATCTATAGGATGTGTTGACTCCATGCCCAATGGAATGACTTTGCAGACTGTTTGCTACCCTCATTCTTTCTTTTCCTTGTTGATCCACCATTTTAAAATTGATTTAATTTTTTAGGTTGGAATGGTATTGGAGAGACCTATGGTTTTGATATTGTCATATAATAGATATTTTGTTACTATTGTGTAAACCATATTTAAGAAACTTTGTTTCTAAATCCTTACTTGTTGGTCTATACTTTGGGATTGCCTTCTGTGATTGACACCTTTTCTGAGTTTTCCTCATCCATATGTCACCTTGATATAAACAAGTATCTACAAATTCTTATGGGTATTGGGCTTGCACTCATGGCATTCTGAGTGTGACTCTTAGTGCTAACATTTTTGGTGTCATTTTCGGGGAGGGAAGTGAAGAAATCTTCCCTGGGAGAATGACAACGATCAGATTCATCTCTTGATGGTAGACAAGAGAAGGACACCAGCTTGACTACAATCTTCTACCTGGTGACTCCAACTTCATAATAGATGAATCTATGGGAGACGCCACTGGTTTAAAATGGACAAGATTCTTGCTCAGAGGTATGCATTTTGTGATTTCTCAAAAATATTTGATTTTCCAAACCCTATTCCTAATAGAAGTGAATGGGAAAGCTGCCTTCCTAGGTTTAGAGGGGAAAATTGGGAAATTTCAGCTGAGTTTTTACTAGATTTTCACGATTGCATACTTAAGATGAAAGTTATACATGAATATGTCCTCATCAAATTGTTTACATACTCTTTAGATGGATCAGATCGTGATTGGTGTAGATCACTCCCAATTGCTTGTATTATTTCACAAAGGAATTTTCATGCTGCATTTCGTTTGTTTTGCAAAGAGAAACTTGCAGTTGATTTCCTTTATCAAGAATGTTGTTATGAATTTGATTTGTTGATTAAAGGATCAAATATTCATAACGAGTATGTTGTAGAAGAAGACACTTTTTAATATGATCAAGAGTATGATGATATTCAAAGTGATAGCCATGATGTAGATACTTTTGACATTGTATCAAATGTATCTATTGTTTTAAGTTGTCATGAAAATCAAATCGTTTCCTTTGATTATTCAAATGATAAAGAGAAGATATTTACTAAATCACATACATATCTTATTAGCATCCAACCAGTATATGATAATGAAGAATATGAGGAAGAATTGCAGTAGCAGTTGGAATTCTCTTTATCACCTATTGATGAGAAAAAAAATCCAAGGATCAGTGAGGAAATGTCTATCATTTCTCTACCTACACTTGAAAAAGACATCAAACAACATATGAGTAGCTATGAAGTATATGAGGACCATAATTTTATTGATGAATCATCCTTCACAGAGGATCAAGATGGTTTTCTTAACCAATTAGAAATGTATTTTCATAAGTTTCATGATCCTGTAGATTTTTACATAGAGTTATATTTTTCAAAGGTTTCTAATGATCCAATTGTTGGTATGATTTCATATCGTAGTTGTAAGTATCCATTGCTTACTAACCTCTTGTTGTAAGATTCATATCACTTGAAAATTATTTCGAACAGTTGCATGGAAGGAGTTAATTTCATCAGTTCGATACTCACCTCGTTGCATTGGAAGTATGACTTCAATTAAGCAAAGAAGCTCAACTAGATAGATTAGTGTAGGGATGTATATAAATAATATTTTTATGCAATAATTTGATTTGCAATGAGTATTTTTTAGTTTTTAATAAGGAGCAGAGGTGCTCTCAGGCATACAGGTTTTGTGGACATAGATGGAATGGATAAGGCATTGGAACTACATGTTCTTCACAGCTCACATGGAGCATGCCATCCCCTATGGAGCCAGATGTTAACACATAAGATTGATCACGTAAAGGAGGATTTATGGTTTTTAGAGACTAAAATTTAACCATTTCTCCAGGGATTATGTCATAACATCAACTAACAGCCTCCTCGAAGTGTGCAATCTATATTTGAGTTGGCACTGCAAACTAGTTAAGGAGGAGCGTTGTAGCTTGGATAGGTTGCAGACACTCACATTCGGACTTATCAACATCCACAGAAGCCTTGGGGCCATTAAGTGCTCCATGAGTTTTTTCATCTTGTTTAAAGGTCAAGAAAGTTGTTTTGGATGTTTTTTTCCTTTTGGCGTTGCGAACTGGCAGACAGGCACTGTGAACTCATTTCATGTAGCAGTTGCTTTTAAAGATTTGATCATAAATCCAAAACGGTGATATGGTTTTTTCAGAAATTTTTTGTGGAGGATCATGATAATGTCATTGACTTGTTGTCCAAATTTCATCCTAACCCAGTTTGTAATTCGACAGATATAATTAAAACACCAGTGCACTGCAAACTATTTGTTTTGCATAGTTGTTGGATATTCTCCTTGTTTGGAGGTTTCCACCTGTCAAGGAAGGTTTGAATGGTCTCATAGGATTTTTTTGGACATGAGGGACATGTTTTCCATCTCCAAATCAATCAGGATGACATGTTTCAAAAGGAATTTATCATCATAGACACAATCCCAAAAAAATAGGAATTTGTTAGGCTTTTGTTGGAATCTTTTGTAACAAGACTCCTAAATGGAGGAGGATCCTATGTAACTCCTTGGTTTCAACCTCTTTAGGTTAGATATAGATTATTCACTATAAATGAAAGGGTTTTTTATGATAAAATGGTTGGATTCATGATCCAAGAGACCTTGAGCGAGCTGCAGGGGAAGTTTATCTGTGTATTTGTAAGCCTGAGGGCACGTGCTATAGGAATTTATGCCATTAGAGATTCATGAAAGTTGTGATACTAGACTTTGTGTTATTTATTATCATTTTACTTTGTCATCTTTCTTGAATGGAATTGAAGGCATTGAATATCAATGGTTGTTCATGAGGCAAGAGATTCATGAGCTGCAAATGATTTGTAGTAATTGTCTCCTTTCATGATTTATGTCCTAGTAATCGTTTAAGTCATTTTTGCAGAGAGGATCTTTTCTTGATGATATTGTTCTTTTTGTTATCTTTTTTATACCTCCATCCATAATTATAGCCCTTTTGGTATGGTATGAGCTTGAGTGCCTTTGATCTGTAGGATGTGTTGACTCCATGCCCAATGGAATGACTTTGCAGATTGTTTGCTAGCCTCATTCTTTCTTTTCCTTGTTGATCCACCCTTTTAAAATTGATTTAATTTTTTAGGTTGGAATGGTATGGGAGACACCTCTGGTTTTGATATTGTCATATAATAGATATTTTGTTCATGTTGTGTAAACCATATTTAAGAAACGTTGTTTCTAAATACTTACTTGTTGGTCTATACTTTGGGATTTCCTTGTGTGATTGACACCTTTTCTGAGTTTTCCTCATCCATATGTCACCTTGATATAAACAATTATCTAAATTCTGATGGGTATTGGGCTTGCAATCATGGTAGTCTGAGTGTGAATCTCAGTGCTAAAAGCTACCAGAAAATCAAAATGTACAACAACAGGAGAAACATGTACCTCAAACTCTTGCAAGTGTTGTTAGAAGATCTACCAGGTTAAGTAGACCCCCTAAACGATACTCTCCTTCATTGTATTATTTATTTTTGAATAATTCTGGTGAGCCAGAATGTTATGAAGAGGAAATGAAGGTTGACACCAAAAAGAAGTGGGAGCAAGGTATGAAAGAGGAAATGGATTCCCTGGTAAATAACCATACTTGGGATTTGGTTCAGTTACCTGCAGAACAAAGAGCATTGCAGAATAAATGGGTTTACAAAAAGTTGAAGAAAGAAGATGGAGGAAAAAAGAGGTACAAGTCTAGACTTGTTGTAAAGGGGTTTTCACAAAAGAAAGGTATAGATTTTGATGAAATAGGTTCTCCTGTTGTTAAAATGACTTCAATTAAGACTATTTTAAGTCTTGTGGCAGTAGAATATTTTCATCTTGAACAGTTAGATGTAAAAACTACTTTTCTCCATGGGGATTTGGAGGAAGAGATTTATATGCAACACCCACAGGGGTATGAGGTCAAAGGGAAGGAGAATTTGGTATGAATGTTGAAGAAGAGCTTGTATGGCCTAAATAAATCTCCAAGGAAGTATTTGAAGTTTGGCAGGTTTATGACAGAACAAGGTTATTGTAGATGTCATTATGATCACTGTGTTTATTTTAAAAGTCTAGAAAATGTAAGTTATATTATCTTGCTATTGTATGTAGATGACATGCTTGTTGCAAGGTATAATATGTAGGATATAAATGTTCTCAAGAAGAAATTAGCCGATTCATTTGCGATGAAGGATTTGGGTGTTGAAAAGAAAATACTTGGTACGAGAATAACAAGAGATAGGAAAAATCGCAAATTGACATTGTCTCAGGGTGAGTACATAGAGAAGGTGTTGGAGAGGTTCAGAATGCAAAATGAAAAACTAGTTAGTACACCTTTGGCTAGCCATTTAAAATCAACTAAGGAAATGTGTCCCAAGACACGGGAGGAGATAGAATACATGTCCAGGGTCCCTTATTCATCAGTAGTTGGCAGCTTGATCTATGTGATGGTTTGCACAAGACCAGATATTGCACATGCAGTGGGAGTTGTGAGAAGGTATATGAAAAATCCAGTTAAAGAACATTGGGAGGTAGTAAAGTGGATTCTCAAGTATTTGAGAGGTACTGCTACTCATGCATTATGTTTTGGAGGTTCAGACATTGTTCTACAGGGACATGTTGATTCATACATGGCAGGTGATAAAGATATCAGGAGGAGCACCACATGGTATGTTTTACTATAGGTGTAACAACAGTAAGTTGGATTTCAAAACTAAAAAAGGTTGTTGCAATTTCAACAACAAAAACAGAGTATGTTGTTGCTACAGAGTCTAGTAAAGAAATGATTTGGTTACAGAGGTTTATGGAGGAATTGGGAAAGAAGAAAGAAAATAGTAGGTTGTACTGTGACAGTGATAGTGCCATTCATCTTGAAAAGAACTCATCCTTCCATTCAAAGACTAAGAATATACAATGCAGGTAACATTTCATGCAATCTGTTTTGGAAGATGGATATTTGAAGTTGGAAAAGATACACACTAGCCAGAATCCTGCAGACATGTTAACAAAGGGAGTAACCAGAGATAAATTGAGTTCCTTCTCAGTTTGAGTTGGTATTCAAGCATGAAGGTGAAGATGAGAAATTTTCCAGGTCCAACAAGGATCGTAGTCTAGCATATACAACAGTGGTGGAGTTGTTAAGATCAGTCTCCAAGTGGGAGATTGTTGGTTGTGGAGCCTGATTATCTTCTTGATTCAGAGGTCTTTGTTTTCAGCCGTGTTTATACCCCATGAATACTTTATACCCCATGTGAATTATTTTTTGATGATCCCAATGCTACATGGTGATAATACTAATGTCGCATCTAGACTCCACTCAACTGATCAAAAAGAAGTGTGAACTGAAGAGAATATTCTCCCTAGAGGAATATTCTTCCTAAAATATAGGAGACTGAATAATTACTAATAAACATAGGGAAAACCTTAGGAAAAATAAATCCTAGGTGTGTGTGAAGTAACTCCAACACCCCCCCTTAACATCACTATGGTGAAAATAAAGAATGGGTAAACAAGGCCATGTTAGGTACCCAAATACCAAAACAATACACTGAAATAAACAAGGAAAGATGGAAAACCTCATGGGGAAACCCCCCCTCAAAGTACAATGTATGTAAAAAGAAGAACCGAAAATTGTTAGGAAACGGTGTCCTTAACTCCAAGATGACTTTGCAGAGAATGGAACTTCTTCTTAGTGAAGGTCTTGGTGAATACGTATGCAGTTTCTTCTACTGAAGGAAAAAACTACAGGTCGATGATCCCCTCGTGTACTAAGTCCCGAATGTGGTGCATGTGGATCTCGATGTGCTTCATCCCCTGCCTCTGAATTGGATCTCTGTATAACTTTAGAGTGCTCTAGTTGTCACACCAGATGAAAATCGGTCGATGAAACTAAATGCCCAAATTAGTGAGAAAATGTTGTAGCCACATAGCCTAAATGGTTATGTTAACTACCACTTTGTACTATGCATCAGTTGAAGATAGAGCAATAGCAACCTGCTTCTTTCTCAACAAACATATAGGCCCAAAACCAAGATTGAGTGAGTAACCATATGTGGATTTGTGATCAATGCTATTGCCAACCCAGTTAGAATTAGTGAACCTGATGAGGTCCAATGTATAGTCTACTGCATAGTGAATCCCAAAGGTGATTGTTCCCTATAGGTATCGAAGGATATGCTTTGCAGCCTTCCAATGTAGCTCATGCGGCTCCTGCATGAACCTAGAGACTTCTCCAACTACATAGGAGAGGTATGGTCTGGAGTGTATGAGATAAAAAAATCTCCCCACTAGTTGTTTGTACACTGTGTTGTCAACCAGTAGAGTCTCCCCGCCATCCTCAAGTATGAATCCTGATATGAAAAGAGTCGGGGTAGACTTGCAGTCTGTCATGTGAAATCTATCAAGGAGATATCGTGCATACTTGTCCTAAGATAGTTTGATTCCTGATGCATCTTGATTTATCTCTAGTCCAAGGAAGAAATGCAGCAGACCTGTGTTCGTCATCAATAACCTGTCATGTACAATCATCTTAACTACAACAATCATTGAAGTCAAGAAACCGATGATCATGAAATCATCAACATACAGAACTATGAGTAGAAGTGAATCAGTCATCCTCAACATGTAAACATTCATGTATGATTTACAACGTACAAAGTTCTGTGACAGCATGTAGGATTCCATATTGGCATACCATGTCCTCGGAGCCTACTTGAGGCCATAAAGAGATTTCTTCAGTGGACAGACCAAATATGAATCCTACATAAATACCTAGGGCCGCTCCATATAGATCTCCTCATAGAGATCATCATGAAGAAATGCATTCTTCACATCCATCTGATGGACTTCCCATCCCTTGGTTGTCATAATGGCAAGCTCCAAATGTATGGATTCCATATTCACTACTGGAGCGAAGGTCTCATCATATTCAATGCCATGCACATGATGAAAGCCTTTGGTAATTAGCATGGCTTTGTATCTGCTAATATTTCCATACACTACACTCTAGTTCCTGTAGACCCATCTGCACCTAGAAATTTTCCTTCTAGAAGGAAGGGGAACCAGATCCCAAGTTTGGTTATCGAGGAGGGAGTTCTACTCCTCCTGCATGGAGGATTCCCAAAATGGATTTCCATTAGCCTCGCCATAATACTATGGATCTGAAGACTGAACCAAGAAAATATTCCTCGGTGGCAATGGTTCAGTGGAATTTAGTGCAAGAGGATGCTCCTTGAAATCAGATCGAGTCCTCCTAGTATTAGCTGGATCACCAACAAGATCCCCTGCATCTTTAAGAGTAGTCTGGGCCCTCTTGGGCCTCTTCATCTGCATCTGGATGCACTGACTCTGCATCTGACTCTACTAACTCTGTATCTGGATCATCTGAATCCTATGAATCAAAACTTTCATTTGAAGAAGAGTCGGCATGTGCATTCTCATCATCTCTGATAGGTGGAAGAACAAAGGTGTATGCATGCGATTGTTGAGGTACATGAGAGACACTTTCCTCTAATTGGGCACTTCACTCAATGATGAGTCGGTCCGAGAAAAGATCAATAAGTTTGCATCCCTTAACACCATCATGGTATCCAAAAAATATACACTATGTGCTCTATCGATCAAGTGCCTTCCTCTTTTCAGAGGGAAACTGGACCATGCACATGAACTAAAAATACAAAAGTGGGTCACTTCCAGTTTGAGGCCGCTCCAAGCCTTGTAGGGGGTCTTATCCTTGACAAATCTATGGGGAGATCTGTTTTGGATGTAGGTTTCACAATTAAGTGCTTCAACCCATAATCTATGTGGAAGTGACTTTGCATGTAGCATGCAAGATGCCATCTCTTTTAGAGATCTATTTTTCTGCTTGGAAACTTCATTTTTCTAGGGAGTATAGGGAACCGTGTGCTACAATTGAATTCTTGCCTCATGAAAAATATTTTGTATCTCATGGTTGACATGCTCTCCCCCATTATCAGTTCAGAAGATTTTGATTTTCTTTCTTGACTATGTCTCAACAAGGGCTTTGAAATCTTTGAAGTGTTGAAAGACCTCTGATTTTTGCCTGAGAAAGTAAATCCATGTGAAGGATGAGAAATCATCAAAAAAAATGAACGCGTACCTTATTTTATTGATTGATGGATGCAAAAAAGGGCCCATGAGGTCACTATGGATCAGATCTAAAGGAGAGGAAGCTCTCTAAGTCTTTCCTTTGTCGAATTTCTCTTGAGGGTGTTTTCCAAGAACACGTCCCTCACAAATTCCTTTGGAGAATTGAATGTCGGTTAGACAATCAACCATTCCTTTTATGCCATATCCTAGTGCTTTCATTAGCATGGGTAAGTAGTAATGTAGAATCTGGTTCAATAATGTCAGAAAATGTGTAGAGTCTAGATTAATGATTTACATCACTGGTAGAAACCCTAGAATTGGTTTTCATGTTGTAGATATCCACTGCATCAAGTGTGAATATGACTCTCTTTCTGGTGCCGGATTTTTTCATCTTATACATGGAGATAAGATTGATGAAAAGTTTGGGAACGTGCAACACATTCTCGAAGCTTTCGTTTGTGAGTTAAATTCTTCCTTTGCCGGTGACCTCGACTGGAGAGTTGTCCCCCATCAGAATAGGAGTACATTTTGATGCATATAATGAAGAATATGCCTCTTTTATGGAAGCCATGTGGTGTGATACTCTTGAATCTACGATCCAAGCACTGGGAAAGGATTTGATGGAAATCAAGGCATGACTAGAATTGTCTTTCTTGGGATTTTGATCTTCTAGCTTCTTCTTCCTGGCACCCTCGGGGATGTGATCTCCAAGTTTGTTTTGCTAAAGTATTTGGGTCATCAGATCTACTTTTTTTTTCATACATGTGGATTTTTTATGGAATCCTTTATGGCAGTAATTGAATTTATCCCCTTTTCTTCCCTTTCCACCTTTGGATCTGGAGGCATCATTGAATGGTTTTCAGTACCCTTCCTTCTTCAGATTTTAATGTGATTTCCTTTTGTATTTATATTTATATTTTTGATATTTATATCCGATTCCATATTTTACAGTAAGTGCATGCACCTTTGGGCCTTTGATTTTTCCCATGTTAATGAGCTTGTTCTTCTCTCGTGTCAGAGACTCGATAAAGGCCTAAAGAGATGGAATCGACCAGGTAGATCCAGATGTGAACCTAATTGAATGAAATGTGGATACAAACATTGAGTATTCTAGACCAAGTTTAGAGAGAATGGTGAGAACCATTTGTTTCTCCTCCTTAGATTTATCAACCCCACAAGCGTTGAGTTGCAACAACAAATCCTTATATTTGGTAAAGAAATCTTGGAGATTGTCGAAACTTTTTGGATCCAATGTGAGAAATCCCACCTCGAGCATGTGTCCCCTCATCTCATCCTATTTTCCAAAAATACCTTCCATGGTGGTCCAGG
>SNQJ01S0008886.1:171875-184561 GCA_010110895.2 Picea sitchensis | reverse complement strand
TGTATGCCCAGGTTTGGTTATTTATTGTTATTCCTAGACTCCATGAAAATGATAGAATAATTTGTCCTTCTAGAAAGAATATAACCCCACCCGTTCCTGCCACCCTTAAATGGTATCAATGTTAACACTTAAAGCAATAGATACATATACTATTAATACCATGTAGATGCATTATTATGTTATGAAGATTGCAACTCTCTATAAATTTCTCATTTTTCATCTAATGATGAAACTTTGCTTTCTTCCTCTAAATATTGATGAATCAAATGATATTTTCGTTCCAATGCTTGCCTCCTCTTCTATCTAAACAATATTCTTTCTTACCATAATAATTCACTAAGTATTATAACATTCCATTCAAGGTTGACTTTCTATTACATGAATGATGTTTTGTTACGATTCATGGGAGCAATGAAGTTTTTAGTAATTTATGAGAGCAATGATAGAGTAAACATTATCATTTCTATCTCATTCACTAGTTTGTTTTTTCATTAGTTATAATAGTTGAAATTTTTACATAGACATTCAATAATGGATTTATATACATAAAATCTCTTCATTCTTCATTTCAAATTATTATTCTATATTTCAAAAAATTCTAATAAAATCTATATCTTTTTTAATAGAAACTAATAGTTTGAAATCTATACATTTTTTTAATAGAAACTAATAATTTGTATTAATATAATGATATTCATGTTTTTTTTATAAAATAGAAATTGAGTAAAATTTATATGAAAAGGACTGTGAGTAAGCGCGGGAGTAGTACAATTTGTGCTATAGAAGTTTTAAAAACAAAATTCACTCCCCCGTATACTCCCAAAAGGTAGTAATGGGTAGGGGTAGTGTTTTCTAGTATGCTAAAGCTTGTTTGGACTGCTACAGTGAAAACCATGCAAAAAGACCCTAATAAAATCACAGTGAAACACAACATACACTTAGAGTTTGTTTCAGTCCGGTGCAAGGGTGTCTTCCTCTGTTGGAGGCCATAGATTGAGGTCCAGGCACGGATGAGGTCCTAGCGAGGAGGCTACGTCGGAGCTGGTTGTAGTCGGGGAGGTCGAAGGTGACGCAGGCCCAGCCACAAATTGAAGAGTCTCTATCTGTTATCTTAATGCTTCACACTCATCTGTGTTCCTCTGTTGTTCTCCCCGATGCTGAATGGTAATTTAAGTTATGGATAGCACTTGGGATGAAAGATATTTGAGTTGAATCTGTAAGTTTTGAACCGTGCTCACCAACTCGTCATGCTCTATCTGAATTAAGTGAGGATCGGTGTCTGTGATCAAGGGGGGAGTGAGATTCGCTCCGCTCTGCGGGGTATAGAGTGTGCCTACGAAATGAGCCACTCCTCCCTTGATATGCTTCATCACCCTTGCTGGATTCAATGAATGGATACGATTTCATGAATTTAGCCACGAGTTGCAACCATACCCGTTGTTGGTGTTGGTATGTTCACATTACCTGAAATCAATGCAAAGTACGCCCAAGGCGTCATGCTGAATATGTTCTTCCCACTCCAGGTCTTGAATTCATGCGCAAGAGAAGTCGTAGGGACACTGAAATGACCTCCCAAGTCGGGGGAACTGGTTAAATGGAGTAGTGTGACAACGTTGAGGTGAGGGAGGAGGCGTCTAGGTGTCGAGAGGTGAGGTGAGGTAGCTTGTGGCAGCTGCCAAGTGCATTAGGTGTTGGGGGCAGAAGGAAGGCATTATGACGGGATGAGTCCGTGACCCAGACCAAGATCCAAATCCACGTGTCATGTTGAGTATGCAGGTGTGCTGGATGCCAAGTGTAAAGATCCTGACTATAGTGCGACGTGGTCATGGGATGGAATTATATTGTGTGAGGCCATTGACTACTAGCGAGCCTTGTTCCAGGGCGATGGCCAAATTTGCTTGGGCGTCGACCAATTGATTGTTTCTTCGGAGGACATGGAAGAGATAAATAGTGGAGAAGTGTTTGAGAGTTGTCGAAATTCGTTGGAGAATGGCCTTTAAGTGAAAATTTGGGGGGTGTTATCCTTTGCGTGCATGGTTAATAATTATCCTAGAGTCGTCGATCACCGAGAGGGAATGGATGTTCAGGATTTTGGCGAGAAGAAGACCTTGGTACAAGGCATAAGCTTCAGCTTGGTTATTAGTTGTGATGCCAAGATTCCAATGGTAGGAGATTGCTTGAATTCCTCATGGGCATGTGATGACCCCTCTTGCTCCTACCACCCTAGGGTTTCCTTTTGAGGCTACATCAAAGTAGAGAATGTGAGTCTGTTGCTCATTGCACCAGTGTAAGAACTCCGAGTATTCATGAAGCTGGTAGGAGGATCTAGAAGGAAGGGGGGCACGACTAGTGGTGGGGATGGAGGGAAAAAAAGAGTTGATCCATTCAGATTCTATGGTGGGGGTGGGGGTGAAGGAGAAGGTTTTGGACTTGGAAAGAAAGAATTCAGCCAGGAGTCCTATGACATTTTTAGCTACAAGGTCAGGGGAGAGTGACCTTCTATTCCTAGAGAAAATGGTTCTATTCCTAGTGAGCCAAATTTTCCAGCAAATATAATTGGGTAAGGCTTTGAATAAATTTTTGAAGAGTGGGTTATTCTTGGAGGAGCCCCAATAAAGGGAAAGCCAATTTGAGAGGAGATCCTTGGGTTGAGACGACCATCTGATTTTTTCATGGAGGCTTTGTAGAGTTGTTTTCCACACAGAGGTAGCAAAGGGGAAAAGAAGGAAGATATGCTGAGAGGTATCAATCTCCTTGCGACAAAGTTCACATCTGAAGGGCCCGTGAATGTACCTTTTGAGCAGATTTTCCCCTGTTAGTAATTTTCCATGAGCCACTAACCAACAAAAAGAGTTGATCTTGGGCAGACTATCGTTGTTCCAGATGGAATTCTATATTTTATCTTTAGGAGGGATATTCGCTTGGGAGAGGAGTTGTGAATATCCTTGCTTGACAATGTAAATACCATTTCCCCATCCTCTCTTATCTTTTTGTGTATTGCATATGGGGGCACAGCCTCTAAGAAGATTTTGCAGTTGATGGGTTGCGTCTTGAAGATTGCTTGGAAGATTTTGTAGGTTCCACCCTATCCATTCTCCCGAGTCAGCGCTCCAGGAAGAGATATCCAAGATATACTTTTTACCTTGCGAGTCAAGCCAGTTGATGAGCGGTTAGAGATGCATGTGTTTCCAGAGAGATTGTTTTCCCATGATGCTATCTGTCCCAATTAGGATCTTTCGACCATTTCTAGGGATCCAGGCGAGCTGACTTTGAATCAAAGGAATGGAGGCAGAAAGAAGCTTCCCTGTTGGTGATCCACTGTTCAGGGAGTGTTGTTGATCTAAACGCATGAGTCTGTTCCCTGCTAAGTATTTCTTCAGAAGAATTATTTTCCACCAATCTTTTCTTCCTGAAACTAGATTCCATAAAAAATTTGCTCCCATTGCCAAGTTGGATAGGACAGGATCTTTGATGCCCATACCGCTATTTTTCTGAGGTTGTTTTACCATATCCCAATTTACAAGGTGGAATTTTTTTGTGTCTGTTTTTCCTCCTTCCCAGAGAAAGCGTCGTAGGGGACTGGAGATTGAGGATTTGATGCTTTGAGGTGCAAGGAGAGAGGAGAATTGAAATATGGGGAGAGCAGAGAGGATTTCTTTTAATAGCACAGTTCGACCCACCAGATTGAGCCAAAAGGCTCTCCAATGATCTAGCTTGCTTTTGAATTTGTCTAGGATTTGGTTCCAAGCTGAATTTGGGAGTGATTTGAGACAAATTGGGATGCCAAGATATCTGAAATTTTTCCATTTTTCAATGAGAGGGAAGTAGCAGATGTTTTCTATTAGGTGGGTTGTTCTTGCGGGAGTGTTCCAAGCATAGACATTGAACTTGACACTATTTATGAGGGCTCTCGAGGCTTGGGTGAAATTTTCCAGAGCAATTTTGAATCTCTTAGCCATGACAATGGAGGCGCCTCCAATGAGGATTGTGTCATCAACGAATTGGGAGTGGTTTATTATCTTTGTCCCTCGAGTTATTTTGATGCCGGGAACGAATTTGGAGGCTCGATCCTTTTCTAGTTGCCTACCAAGCGTTTCTGCCATAATTATATAGAGGAGGGGGGAAAGAGGGCAACCTTGCCTTAGCCCTCTGGAGCTTTTGAAGAAATTTGTTGGAAGCCCGTTGATCAGAGGGGATATCCAAGGCGTGGAGATACAGGTTGAGACCCAAGCGATGAATTCTGAACTAAAGCCGAATTTCCTCAAAACTGCATACAAAAAAGTGTGTTGCACCCTGTCAAAAGCGTTGGCCATATCGATTTTGATAATCATTCCTTGATCTCCTCTCTCCCTATTGGAGTGAATGGCTTCTTGAACCAGAATGATGTTGTCAATAATTTTCCTCTTTTCAACGAATCCACTTTGGCTTGGGGAGATGAGTTTGTGTAGGAAAGGCTTGATTCTATTGGCTATGACTTTAGTGATAAGTTTGTGGGAGACATTGCATAAGGATATGGGTCTGAATCTAGAGGAGGAAGGATTGGAGTCCTTTGGAATAAGGGCTAAAAAGGTGGAGTTTGTATTGCCTCCCAGCTTTGTATATTTCTGGACATACTGAACCATCCTCAAGAGATATTTTTTTATTGTGTGCCAACATTTGTGATAAAAATGAGCATTGAAGCCATCTGGACTTGGAGATTTGTCTGGATGAAGTTGGAATAAAGCCTCATAGAGTTCTTTTTATGTAACTTCTTGATTTATCTTGGCATTATCCTCCTAGTTGACAATGGTTGGGATATTTAGCAGCAAATCTTCTTGTATGTTAGGATTTGCATTGCCTTCCTCAGTTAGAAGTTGTTTGAAATGATTTTTGGCTTCCTCTTGGATTTGATTTTTGTTCCATCTTATTTTGTGATCTCTTTCACCTTGTTTCTCCATAGTCTAGCTAAGGTTTGTCTCTGAAAGAATTTCATGTTTATGTCCCTTGAGTTGAGCCAGACTCCAAGATTTGAGTCTCCATGTTTCCTCCTCCAAGTGAAGGATTTTTTGATAATCTATGAAGTCATGTTGCTCTTTGAGGATGAGAGAATGAGTG
Source organism: Picea sitchensis (assembly GCA_010110895.2). NCBI lineage: Eukaryota > Viridiplantae > Streptophyta > Pinopsida > Pinales > Pinaceae > Picea > Picea sitchensis. The sequence goes on along the minus strand of SNQJ01S0008886.1, from coordinate 179,467 downwards.
GGAAGCCCCTCTTCCATTGCCAATCTGTTTTCTTCCATTTCCTTGATTTTCTTGTTTTTTTCTTCCTGCTCTTTTTCTTTGGTGCTTTTCACCCAGTGCTTGAGGGCCGATTTGACTCTCTTTAGTTTATGTTCCCAAATGTATTTTGGAGGGCCTTGAATCTAATAATTCCAGGCATCTGTGACAATATCAAAAAAGTTTGGATCTAAGATCCAAAGAGGGTTGAATCTAAAAGGGATGGGGCCAAAATTATCAGGAGGGGAAAGAGTAAGGGTGACAGGTCGGTGATCAGAGCCAGTCCAAGGGGAGTATGAGAGAAGAGGGGGAAAATGACTCATCAAGGAAGGAATTATTTAAGAGAAAGCCGTCGAGGTGAACAGTGATGTGCCCAGGTCCAAGTCTTATGTTCGACCAAGTGAATCGGTCTTTAGAAGGCTTTATGTCAATTAAATGGAAAGAGGATATGAGATCCTCGAGATTCTTATGTGTGGGGTCCCGTATTCAGGTACCCCCTTTTTTTCCTTATGGTGGAGGGTTGTGTTGAGGTCTCTAGCTATTATGAGATCCTTGGAATCAAGACTCCCTTGAAGGTTTTGAAGGAAGGACCATCATTCAATTTTTTCTTGATAAATAGTGGGCATATACACATTAATAACATTTAGAGTCTTACCTGTGGGAATATGAAGCAATGAAGTTCTGATCTAGTGCGTTGTAGAGTGTCAGTTTTGTAGAGAGAAGACAATGGGATTCCACAGGGTGCAGATTCCCCCTGAGGCTCCTCTTGCGTTGACTGCCACACCTTTGTATGATCGCCAGATGTAGTTGCTTTCCTGAAGGATATCAGTATCCTTCCTTTTAGTCTCCTGGAGAAGAAGTACATGTAGATTTTTTTCTTTGATTAGGTCATGTATTAGTGAGAGCTCGTGTCATCTCCCTAAACCTCTGCAATTCCAGGAGATTGCTTTTATCATTTAGAAGGCTTGGAGTTTCCCCCTTTTTGGGGGTTGGGTCCAGTTTGATTCCTACTCTGCCTTATTTCTTTCCTAGCATGTTGATCCAAAGTTGTTTGCTTCCCAAGTTCTATTTCCTTCCTGGTAGAAGCTTCCCTCTTGTGAATATTTGACTTTCTTCCTACTTTTCTGATGGGGGAATCATGAGTGTCTGAGTCTGAGCCTTCTTCCGAGATTTGTTCTAGTTCTTCGTCCTCAGGAAGAGAAGACTGGTGAGGAGTCAAGGGCAGTGTTTATGGAGGGAGAGGAGGCTCAGGGGGATGGGTTAGAGGGGATGTATGTGGAGGGTCGATCTGAGTTTGCAAGGGGGGCAGCTCCACTCTGGGTGAATCTTGAGTCGAAATCTGAATGGAAGATTTTGGATCTTGGGATGGAATAAGAGGGGGTGGTGTGGGGATGGCTTTAGGGTTCAGACTGTGATGTTGTTGTTTTTTTCTTTTGGGCTGCTACTGTAAATCCTAACCTTGTACACTATCTACTGCAAACAGATATTCAGAAAAGAACAGAAAATATACAATGGCAAATACAAACATTGCACAGAGATTTTTCCCCTAGAAACCCAAACCAGGAAAACCAACATATTCTATATTCATTCATAGTGTTACATTATTTACAATAAAATATACACATAGGAGCCAGTGGCATCCAAAACCCTAACCCAATGACCTGGATTAGTCCAAAACCCTAATTCCTTAACCGGAAAAATAAAACCATCGGCAAAAACCATGTGCCAAAAGACCATCTAAATACATGACATGTTTCCCGAGGTAGGTGTAACGTTTCTCGAGGTAGAAAAAAAAATTCGGGGGCTCCACCCCCTTGCACACCCCTACGCATACGCTTAGACACTACTACTTGTGCAAAGAATATAACACATACCCAACAGCTGCCACTGTTCAGAATCTTCAGGTGGGCTTTTAGGGGGGGACTTGGGACAATGTTTCGCAAAATGCCCATACTCATGGAAGGTTTTGCATTTGAAAGGCAGTTGCTCATAGTCAACTTGTTGCAGATAGTTCCATTTATCTAGGGTGATATTAATATCTTTAGGCATGCCTTTTTCTAGATCTACTTCTACACATATCTGTGCACAGGCTCGAAGACCATCTTTAGGCTCTACTCAATCTATATATTTCCCAAGGGTATTACCTATAGAACGAATAGTTTCATTATTCCAGCAATGCAGAGGAAGGAAGGGGAGGTGAACCTAGACTGGAACTGCATTAGGAATATCGTTCTCGGGGCTAAAATCTGGGGTCCAACTATTAAGATACATACCTCTGAAACCCATGAAGTAAGGTCCGCTTCTGAAGATGATATCTCAATCTGATTTATCTTCGAAGATAAAGTCAAAGAAGTCTCTTCCGCGTAGAAAGTGCGAAAGATTACCTTTCAGGTGGGGTTTCCAGTTCTTGATGATCCAGATCGCCATAGCCTGCGGAGAGGGCCAGATTCCCGTGAACTGTCCGATGAGTTCATGTTCTGCAAATTTTAGGGCGAGGGTTCTAGAGGTACCTTGGATCTGTACCAAGGGGATTTGATCAAGTTTTTTCACAAACTTTGGAGGGGATTTCTTGTTCGTTTTGGGAAGAGAGGCGATGAGAGAGGAAAAAGTTGCAGCATCCAGGGAGGAGGGNGGGGGGGGCCGAGGCCCCTCCTGGCGTGGAGGGAATGCGTGGGGAAAAAAGGGGGGTTGGACTTGCATGAGAGAGTTGCATATAATGACATCCATGTTAATACCTAAAATAATAAACAAATATATTATTGTTGTTTATCCTATGCAAGATATTATAACATTTACTTTCTATTACTATGAATATTTTCTAACTAATGATATTAAAGTAGTTAAATAATTAGTATTTCAATTTAGAACATATTTACATTGTAAAAAATTATTTTTAATTGGAATAAAAGTTTAATTTTTTTTAATGGTAATAAAAAAACAAATAAATTCATTTTATTATCAATATAATTGGAATTTTTTTTTTGCAAGAATCTCCCCCACGTAGTGCTTTGCAACCTTAGTCGTCACCTCCCTTTTGCTCTCATCCCCCATGGATTCAATGGTCCCAAATCCAGACCCCTCCCGGACTTCCTCGATGAGGTCGTAACTTTCAAGGCGCTAGTTGGTTCATTGGGCACTCCTCCCTTGTGCCCCAACACTTCCCAGTTCGTGAAAAAACTTGAGCAGATCCCTGAAGTGACGATCCCCTGTATTGCAGTGAGAAGAAAGGCTCTCTCCTTTGCATCGATCTCTAGATTGAGCGGAATTGGAATTCTTTGGTTTAGGGATGCATGAACCATTTATTATGTGGTAAGGGCTTCTATATCTTTTAATTTGACCACAAAAAAGATAGAGATCTCATTTTCAGAAATGGTCCTTACTTCTTCGGCCCAAGAGGGTTATACTTAAACAAATAGACTCCAAATTTTGACTCAAAAAATGACATGCCATGAACTGTACCGATTTGAGTGAGACTTCCCCATTTTCCTTTTCACTGTTGGGGTGACAAAGTTCTAAAAAGAATAGGTGATACTCTGGGAAAATACATTGACAGGGTTGAACCTAAAACTAGTATGTACTCCTGTGCTATGATTTGTGTAGAAGTAGATTGAGAAAAAGGGCTCTCAGAGGAAATCAAGTTAAAATTAGATGACTAGACCCATATTCGGAAGCTAGATTATGAGCATCTTTTGTTCAAATGGAAGTCTTGTCATGAATATGGTCATTTTGAAAAAAATTGCCCTAGTAAGAAACAATCTCAAGAAGTCGATGCCACACAACAAGAGGAAGGTTGGAAACAAGTTAGGAAGGAATCCAATAATGGAAAAGGATTGGGCTTTGGACCCGACTCCATTGGATCTATCCTTAACCTTGGGTCCTCTCGTCAAAACCCTCCTCCTAAATCCCCCCCCAAAAAATCTTGCCCCAACCCCTCCAACATCCTCCTCTTGCCCAATCAAAACTCCTTTGAACTGCTTGGAGAATCCTCTTCAAAGAAAAACCCCCCTTAAGCACCAATTTTTGCCCCTATATCCTTCTTTTCCCTAGCTATAGTCAAAATAACAAAAGATTCAGATGAAGATGAGCCCTTCAAGGAAGACACACAAGAAATAGAGCAGCAAGAAAATGAAGAACCCCTCTCAAAAGCACAACACAATCAAGAGGAGGAAGAAGGAGAAATTCCACCTAAAAATCCTAGAAAGTCAGGTCGAAGATCAAATAAGGAAGTCAGAGAAGAAACAACTTCAAAATAAAAGGCACAAGGCAAGCAACAATCTATAGAAAACTCCATGTACACTTCAACATGAAAATGAGGCACTAAAGGATCGGATTACTCGACTCACGGAAGTCGGGCTTCATCCACCCCCTGTCAGTGAATTTTCTCTCCAGGAATTGTAGGGGCCTCGGAAACAAATTTAAAGCTAAAGCTCTAAGAGATCTCAAAAATATGGTCAACCCCTTACTAATCCTCCTCCAGGAGACCAAAATGGAGGCATCAACTATTCTATAAACAACAAAGAAATTCTTCAAAGCTATAACTGGAGTTGTTGTAAGATCTCAAGGAGCCTCTGGTGGCATAACAACTCTTTGGGACGATCAAATCTGAACTCTCGAGGTAACTCTAGAAACCCAAAGCTAGATTTTAACTATTTTAAAAAATAAGGATAACAACAATAACATCTCAGTAGTTAATGTCTATATGCCCAACTCCTATAAGGACAAAATGGCTTGTTGGAACTCCCTTTTAGAGCTCAAAAACACCATCGATCTCTCCTATTGCATAATAGGTGGTGACTTCAACACTCACCTCAATTCAGGGGGAAAAAAAGGAGGTAGTAGAATCAAAGACTCCTTCTCATAAAATCTAATTGATTTAATCATAGAGTGGGATCTGCAAGACGTCAAATTGTCCAAAGTAAAGTATATGTGGAACAATAGATGATCTGACCTATTCCATATAGCATCTCCTCTAGATCGCTTCCTCATCAACAACAACTTCCTTCTTCCCCCCCGAGACATCTCCTCTCATATCCTCTCATCCGTCGTTTCTGATCACAAGCCAATCTCTCTAATCTTCACAAATCCATAAAACTTTGGCCTCCTCCCTTTCCGCTTCAACCATCTCTGGATCAAAAATCCTTCCATTCCGCCTATTATTCGAAATGTTTCATCCACCCCCTTCTCTGGATCCCCAAATTATATCTAGAAAAGCAAGCTTAAGGATATCAAACTAGCACTCAAATATTGGGTGAAAACTTCATTTATCCCACTGCAACAAGAAAGGAAATAAAAGATAGAGGAACTCATGAAAGTTCAGCTCTGGATAGAAGAAGAGACAGTAAAAAAATCACTTCTGAATCAAGAAAAATAAGCACACCAGCATCTCCATCACTCCTTACGCAGAGAGGAAGAACATTGGAAGCTAAAATCCAAAAGCCTCTAGATAAAAGCGGGAGAATCAAACACTTCCTACTTTCACAAGAAAGCACAAACTCGGAGGAAAAAAAACACAGTTACCTCCATTATTTCAAATACTGGGCAACAACTCAACACTTTTGATCAAGTCAAAGAATAGGCTTTCCACCACTTCAACAACTTATATCAGCAACCAAGCAGTGAAGGAACAAATGTAGACGCTCTAGACATGCTAGCCAACATTCCAAGCATAGTCTCTGAGCATGAAAACGATCAATTAATCAGGGACATAACAGAAGAAGAAATAGCCAAAGAAGTTTGGGACATGGACCCTGACAAAGCTCCTGGACCTGACAGATTTTCAAACAGATTTTACCGATCTTTTTGGGACATCATCAAATGAGATTTGAAGAAAATGTTGAACTACACCCTCCATAAGCATAAAATCGGAGGAGCTACAAATTCCACCTTCCTAGCACTTATTCCCAAAGACTCCAACCCCTCCAATTTATCTCATTTATGTCCCATCTCCCTTTGCAACTCCTCTTATAAAATCCTCACCAAGATCATTGCAAACCATCTCAAGTCCCTGCTATCAAAGTGAATCTCAGAAAATTAGGGTGGATTTTTAAAGGACAAACAGATTACAGACAATATTGTGCTTGTGCAAGAATCTGTACACTCCAGTAAAAAATCTAAAGCCCCAGGAATCAAACTTGATATGGAAAATGCTTTCGACCATGTCAATCACTCTTTCTTGTTCTCAGTCCTCAAAGCATATGGGTTTTTCGAAAACTTCATCAGTTGGATCAGAGCCTGCATCTTCTCTCCCTGGATCTCCCCCCTATTAAATGGGCGACCATCGCAATTTTTCAAGGCCAGCAGAGGACTCCGCCAAGGATGCCCCCTCTCCCCCTTTCTTTACATTCTCCTAGTAGACACTCTCAGTCGTAGGCTAGAAGAAGAATGAAGAAAGGGTTGACTTCCAAGGTTACTTATAGCAAGAGGGGTCAAGGAGATAAATCACTCTCAATTTGTAGACGACACTCTACTCTTGGGGGCGACAACAATTCGCTTTGTTATCCACTTTCATAAAATTCTTGGCTCCTTCCTCACAGCCTCTGGAGGAAAACTGAATACAACCAAATGCAGGATCTACAGGTGGCATGTCCCATGCCACATCAAAGAGACAATTGCCAGAATTTTCATCTTTCCCATCATCACCACCTAGATCTACTTCAAATATTTGGGAATGCCAATTTTCCAATTTATTGACAAAACTTTTGGGTAACAAGTTATTGACAAAACTTTTGCAAGAATACAAGGTTAGGGAGGTCGTTGGTTGAATCCTGTTGGGAAATCAATACTTCTCAAATCGGTACTTTCTTCCCTCTCTATTTTTCAATGTTCGGGTTTGTTAGCCCCGAAAGGCACTCTGGAAAAAATCTCTAGAGCTCTCTGAAGTTTCCTTTCGGTTGGAGGGAAAACAAGCACCAAAAAATTACACCTTCTGAATTGGAAAAAGTATTTCAACCCCTCAACAAAGGTGGACTTGCTATCAGGGACCCAATTCTAATGAACACTTCTCTGGGAGAAAAACTTTCTTGGCATATAATCATAGGAAATGTAGATTGGTGGAAAATAGCTCTACTAGCCAAATACTTCAACTCCTCAAGGTTGTGTTGTCTTGATGGCCCCACTCCCCCTCTTCCTTGTTCTCCGATTTGGCGACTCTTAAAAAATGCCTCCTCTCTTATCAAATCAAAGCTCTCCTAGGCCCCAGGAAATAGAGCACATATAAACGTTTGGATTGATCGTACCTTGGATCGTGAACCCATGAATAGTCTAGTTTCTCTCCGCCCTCTAAAATATTGGTGCTACTCACAGGGCCTTTTCCTCCTCAAGGATTTTTTCTAATGGAACTCTGATGGGGACTAGACTAATTGGAATTCACCGAACACCATTGAAAATATTATACCTTTACTCTCCACCTTCTTCAACAACCTTGTTGGATGCGTTCCCTCTTGTCTCTCCTTATCCGATTCCTGTAGCTGGGGTGAAAAAACTTTTTCTGTCAAAGTTGACTACACGTTCTTGTTGTCTGAAACCAAGGGACCCCCAACCTCCAAGATTTGGAAATAAATTTGGTATGGTCCCTCACT
>SNQJ01S0008886.1:151207-170745 GCA_010110895.2 Picea sitchensis | reverse complement strand
CCCTCTTGGCACGTGACTCCCTCCTCCAGACCATGTTTCCCCCTCCCTTCTCCCCGTGCCACCCCCTCAGCCTCCTATCCTTCTTATTTATCTCACGACGTTTCAATTGTACTTTATGATGCCCTACCTTATTCCCATGGCGTCACCTCCCTCGCTCACCCCTATGCAAACTCTAGTTAGCTCGTGGATGGTTTTGGTACCTTGTTCCATCAAGTGTACGACGTTTCTTTCTCCATTGCAATTATGGCTCTTCCTGCTTACTTTCAGCACCACTACTTTGAAACACAGGGTGCTCTGTTTGCAACTCAGACTGATTTTTTACCTTGCTTATCTCATCTGCATTCTTCAATTCAACAATGATTTTCAGACCAGCTCGATCCTATGCCTTTCCGCCAACATGTGAAGAAGATCCAGAGCTCCTTACTCTTGCCCGACGTGTGTCTTGGAGGAACTTCAGGAGCATTTTCTCTCACTACGTGTGGACGTCAGACGAGCAGAGGAGTGCACAGACTCTAGGCATCGAGAATTTCAATGAGAAAACTAGGGGGTGCGAGAGGAATTGGCTAATCTGCAGGCTCAACTGCACCAATAAGAACTGCGGCACAATCGGGAACTTGCAATTGCACTTCGAGGAATTAATAGAAACACAAGGAAAATTGGAGCAGTTGCTCAAAAATTGGTGAATCCTTTAAATCATCCTAAGCAACCAATGAACTCTAATGACTCAGTTGGGTCAAGGCTCCCTTCAACCTTCCATTCTGCTGCTAGCAATGAACATCCCTTGGTTCCTCATGCGTTAGCGCTAGTTCCAGTCTGGTCAAACCCAACTACGGGACTTCATCATTCAGAGGCGAATCCAACGGAGCAACCAGCAGATCCACAAGAGGATCCAACGTTTTTTCAAAATCATTAATCATGTTTTTCAATGAAATGCAATTTTTTGTTAATTTTACACATTTTTGTAGCCATTTTCACATGGAAAAATAGTAGTTCCTTTTGGACTGGCTGCACTAACATCTTTAATATTCAAAAGACAGTTAGTTTTCTAGGAAAGGAGCAGAGATTCCACTACTTTGCCATATATATTTTGTGGAAACTTTTATTATTTAAAAAAAATATATAATTGAAAAAAATTATTATAAAATTAATTTATATTTTATTATGAATTATTTAAAAAAACCAAATAAACAAACAATTTGTAAACTAATTAACTATAAAATTAATTTATATTTTATTATAAATTATTTGAAGGAAATAAACCATTTGTAAAATAATTAACTATAAAATTAATTTATATTTAATTATAAATTATGTGAAAAAAACAAACAAATAATTTATAAACTAATGGATTAAAATATTAATTTGCATTTTATTATGAATTATTTAAAAAAAAAAAACTGTGTATTTCATGTGAAGATTGATAATATACACATGGTTGTTACATAATTATTGCCTCATTACCATGGTTGTGCATTACCTATAAGCTTTTATTGTCCTATCATTAATTTATCCCTTACTCGCCCCTATCATTCTTAGGTCACATGTTTCCATTATTCTACAGGTGCCTTTCCTTCACTTAACTACTATGTACCTTTCCTTCACTTAACTACTTTCTAAAGCTTCTCACATGGTTTACCTTAAACTTTACAAAATTTCTACCTTAAATCTTTGGAGAAATTTTGATTAAATCTTAGTTTTCATTAATATAGATATTGTTTATTTGAAATTTTTTATACATTTAGTCTAATATGGATTAGATCGACATCTCATCTTTCTAAATGGTGCTCTAAGTATTTCAAATGATTTTTATTTTAATTTAAAAAAATATTATTAATCTTTAAGAGAAAATTTGAAAATTATGTTAATTACAATGTCAATCATCAAGAATAAGTTACCTTTGATGGTTTTTATGATATTCAACATGTTAACATCATTAACATCATATATCGTTAAGCTGCGAAATCCAATATCCAAATAAAGGACCGTGCAACTTACTTAATCTACATTGTTCTGTTTTCTTTTACTTTTTCTGTTTCCTTTTTCCAGTTCCCTGATCATATAAGTTATAGTTAAACGAAAAGATTGAAAAATGATATTCGTGAAATTAATGACCATCTATAGTGCCCTATCATTGATTCTCATTACGGATAATGTTTCAAGTCCGTGGGGTCCACTCAAAGTGCCTTATAACATTATAAGGCATTTCATGTCATACATTAGGACAATGTCGTACATTATAAGTGAGGGAAATTCTAAAGAATGTTTATTCAAAGTGACTGTTGAGTATATTAAACTTAGAAAGTTTTGATTGAACTCACGATTTTAACACATATATTAATCAGAAAGGATTACATTTATAAGCTCTGAGCGCTGTTAACTAACTTTTTAGAAATAGGATCAAAACGGATCTCTACTTACATGTATCTTAATAATCTAACATAACATAATACTATTTTAAGTATTTTGACATTATTATTCCAACTCTTCTCTTTAATGGAGAAATGGATCCTCTATCATACCTAATTGTTTCCTACATTCTTCAAAACTTATCTTTCCAACAGGCTTGGTAAATATGTCAGCCACATTTTCAGTGGTATTACAGTAGGTCAAGTTAATTTCCTTCTCTTGTATCTTTTCTCTTACAAAATGATGTTGGATTTCAATATGCTTTGTTCTAGCATGATAAATTGGGTTGTGTGCCAATTTAATAGAACTTTGATTGTCACATTTGAGAATAGTAGGCTTCATTTGCTTATGGCCAATATCTTCAAGAATTCTCCTTAACCAAACAACTTCATATGTAGCATTACATAGAGCTTTGTATTCAACTTCTGTTGATGATAACGAAATAGTTGGTTGTTTCTCACTGCTCCAAGACACGACCCCCGTACCAATGTTGAATGCATATCCTGAAGTTGATTTCCTGTCATCAGGATTTCCGGCCCAATCTGAATCAGTGTAACCTTCCAACTCAACATCACAATTATCAGTATACATAATACCAAAATTAACAGTTCCTTTCAGATATCGAAGGATTTTCTTTGCAGCTACCCAGTGGCTTTCAAGTGGCTTAGCCATGAACTGACTAAGGATGTTGATTGAATATGCTATGTCTGGTCTGGTAGTAGTGAGATAGTTCAAACTTCCCACCAACTGGCGATACAACGTCCAATTTGCTTCTTTAGTTTCATCAACACTAGATAACTTTGCATTTTGTTCTAAAGGTGTTGACACTGCCTTGCATTCATTCATATTGAATCTTTCCAGTATTTCCCTTGTGTATTTACTTTGAGTGACCATTGTTTTACCATCTTCTCTCCATATTTCCAGATCTAAACAATAATGTATTTCACCAAGATCCTTCATTTCAAACATCTGTGATAACTGAATTTTAATATCTTCAATCAAGTGACAAGCATTCCTGTTATAATCAAATCATCAACATAAAAAGATACCAAAGCAACATTCCCATTTTCATCATTTTTGACATATAAATTAGGATAATTTTTTCTTTTCACAAAACCTTTTTGAGCAAAGAATGAATCAATTTTGATATACCAAGATCTGGGTGCTTGTTTTAAACCATATAGAGCTTTCTTTAGTTTACACACAAGATCCTCTTGTCCTTTCTTTATAAATCTTTCAAGCTGAACCAAATAAACTTCTTCTTTTAAATCACCATTCAAAAATGCAGATTTAACATCTAACTGATGTATTTTCCAATTGTGTTGTGTAGCTAATGCAATCATGACTCTAATTGTATTTAACTTAGCTACAAGTGCAAAAGTGTCCTCATAGTCAATTTCTTCCTTTTGTGAATACCCTTTTGCAACTAATCTAGCCTTGTATTTGTCAACACTTCCATCTGCATTAAATTTGGTTTTATACAACCATTTACATCCTATGGGAACTTTGTTTTCTGGAAGTTTTGTTAATTCACATGTTTCATTCTTCATTATCAATTCATATTCTTCATTCATTGCATTTTTTCATTCCTTATGATTTTTAGCTTGTTCATAAGTAACAGGTTCCACAACATTCATTACTTGTGTCATCAATACATAATCTTTATACCTAGAAGGTACCTGAATTGTTCATGATGACTTCCTTTGAGTTCCACTAATTTCATTTCTTCTGCTCTGTGGCGTAAGATCCTTTCTGAGTGACTCAAGAGTGTTTGTAGTATTCATGCTGCTTCCACTTTGTTCCTGTACCTGTTCCTGTTCTTGTACCTGTTTTTGTTCATCATCTGTCTCAACTTTTGCATGAGCATCATTGTCATAAGGAGTATACCAAACATCATTTTTACTTATCTCATCATGTGTATTCTCATGAAAAATCACATCTCTTCTTGCAATCAACTTATGGGTACTAAGATCAAACAACTTGTATGCCTTATGATCATCACACTAACCAATGAATATACACTTAACAGATTTTGCATCCAATTTTCTTCTCTCATCTTTGGGAATATGAGCAAATGCCTTTGAACCAAATATTTTTAAATGACCAATCTTAGGTTTATAACCATAAAGAAATTCAAAAGGTGTTTTTGAATCTAGAATCTTAGTTGGACTTCTATTCTTTAAGTAAACAACAGTGTTAATGGCTTCTGCCCAAAAACCATTAGAAATGTTTTTACCTTTCAACAAGCTACGAGCACATTCCACTAATGTCCCATTCTTCCTTTCAGCTACACCATTTTGTTGTGGTGTATGAGACACAGTGAATTGTTGAATGATCCCATTGTTCTTGCAGTAGCTATCAAAAGCTCCTGAGGTATATTCTCCACCTTGATCAGATCTTAGAATCTTGATGCATTTGTCTGTCTGTTTTTCCACCATAGTTTTAAACTCCTTAAAATATTCAAATACATCACTCTTTTTCCTTATAAAATAAGCCCAAGTAAATCTAGATCTGTCATCAACAAATTTAAGAAAATACCTTGCACCTCCAAGTGACATGGTTTGCATGGGACCACAGACATCAGTATGTATTAATTCAATTATCTCTCTCTGTTTCTTCTCTTTATGCACTGGAAATTCTTCCCTAAGTTGTTTACCTAGTGCACAAGCTTCACATTCTATATGCTCATTTTTCAAAACAGGAAGTCCTTCAACCATCGATTTCTTCTGAAGTAGCACTAAGTCATTTTGATTAAGATGTCCATACCTATGATGCCATAGCTCAACTATTGACATTGTTGTAGGTGTTAATGCTTGATGAGTGCCCCTTGTTACATCAAGCTTATACAAACCTCCAATTCTTGTTCCTGTGGCTATGACTTTATAATGATTCTGAATATCCTTCACAAAACATTTAGACTGCATAAATTCGACATTCAAATTTTGATCAGTTATTGTGGAAACATGTATCAAGTTCTTTTTTATGCCTGGAACATACAACACATTGTGGATTTGTTTCATTTTCCCATTAGGTAAATTCACACATATTACTCCATATCCCTGAATCTTATGAGATCTGTTATCTCCTAAATATATGTGTGTATCATCTGTGCTCTCATGATATTCATCAAACCATTCTTTGTTACAAGACATATGAGTTGAGGCTCCTAAATCTATGAACCATGCACTTTCATCATCAGATTTTGCGGATAATGCAGCTTTGGAAATAAACAACTTTAGATCCCTAAAGCCATCATTGATAGAGGTGTCACTATTCACATAATTTCCATTATGTCTTCTGAACTTCTGTTTGGATTCATTAGCTTTCCTTTTATAACAATCTTTAGCATGATGAATAGGTTTCCCACAATAAAAACAATCATCATTTTTCTTATTATGTGCATCAAATTTTTATTGAGTCGTACCTCTATTCCTTGGTTGAAATTTGCCTATTCTGTTTCTGTCCCATGGCTTGCCCATGTATGCTTGTTTCCCTTTTGCTACTAACGCCAATTCTGAAGTATGAGAGTCCATCTCAAACACCTTCATTCTTTCTTATTCTTGTAGAAGAATCCCTGTCAATTCAGAAAAGGTAGGTGGTTGTACTCTACCTCCTAGACTTGAAATAAAGACATGATAATCTCTAATTAACCCTTTTAGTGTAATAGTTACCATGTCAAAATTTGAAACTTTCTCACCAATTGCACTTAGCTGGTCACATAAATCTTTAATTCTGGAAACATAGGTGGTAATATTTTCATTTGCTTCCATTTTTATGGACAGTAACTTAGTCTTCAGGAACAAAATTCTATTTGAGTTTGTAGTTTCATACAAACCTTTCAATATTTCTCAGGTCTCCTTGGATGTTTTACAATCTCTAATGTGTGGAATTATCTTGTCCTTGACAGACATCCGCAACAACACTTTAGCCTTCGTTTCTCATTTCTCCCAATCTGTTCCAGCAACACCTGTGGGCTTGGCTTCATCTCCTTTTACAATAGCCCACACATTCTATGCTTCAAAAATCGTCAATATCTTAAATTTCCAATCAATGTAATTATCGCCATCCAGCTTGGATGCTTCATTCAGATAATTTTCTGGGAATGAAGTTGACATTTCTGCAAAAAATCTTTGAACGACTCAAAAAATACCTCTTTAAATGAATGTCTCACGGTTCCAGGGACAGTTCTCAGGCTTCCCAGCAGCAGCAACAAACATCTAATTCAGATCGGGCAAATTGTAGACTATCTCCACTCTTCACGCAGGAAGCTATATGTCAACAACAACACCAGTCGGCAATCAAATTGGTTTTTTTTTTTTTTAAACAACAGGTGGAAGACTCGATTAAATAACAATGAACTCAAGGGACGCTCCTCCTCAGCAGCCATAGCCTCTGCCCTCCACGCAACCTCTCAACAAAGAGTTTCAGAGATCTGGCTCGCATTCTGATCTATCAGTAACGCACAACATACGCTCCACGGTAGCACAGGATCAGCGCACGTAGCTTCCCACAACACCAAGCGATCCAGATTTGGCCCAATCTGCCTCTCTTCCCTCTACGCAGTCGACCTCCGCAGCGATCCAAGCGATCTATATAAGTGTGCGCCTCTTGTTTCATTCATCGATCCTCTCGCTGCAATCCAAGCGATCTATATAAGTGCGCACCTCTTGTTTCATTCATCGATCCTCTTGTTGCGATCTTCGCTCAAATGACAGAAGAAACATCGATCTCAAGGGAGATGTGCGTAGACAACCAATTAGATGAGCCTTATTCATGCTCAGTCACGCTCCACGGTCTGATACATTCTTCCTCTCTCCTTCTGGGCACACCAACAACGATCTTCCTCAACAGATGGAAAACTGCCTCCTTCAGCGCAGACAACAATCCGATCCAGCAGCCACTCACGTTCTCCTCCTCGAGCTCTGATACCAACTCAGAAAGTGAGATTGAACTCACGATTTTAACACATACATTAATCAGAAAGGATTACATTTATAAGCTCTGAGAGTTGTTAACTAACTCCTTAGAAATAGGATCAGAACGGATCTCTACGTACACGTATGCTAACAATCTAACATAATACTATTTTAAGCATTTTGACATTATTATTCCAACTATTAATTGATTAGATATGGGGTATTTTGTTTTTATATTAATTGATTAGATATGGGGTATTATGTTTTTTTATATAGTGGGAAAATTTATCATAATTCAGAATGTTAATAAGTAGTGGAGATAATCATTTGTGGTTTTTATGGTTGTTATTCGTGAATGTAGGTTGATTCATCACTGTTATTTAAGGAAAACCACGCCACCTGTAATAATTCGTTGGTGGTCCGTAAGGGGGTAGGCTTTCACTCCTGCCATATGCTTTTGGGTCTTGGGCCATTAACATGTTTCCTTATGTCCGAAGAAGACTAGCTCTTAGCCAAGCATAAGCAATTTTAAGCCTTACTCGAGGGCCAATGTGAGATATCGTGTTATGTATATAGAGATTAAATAATAGTAATAATTTTATATTTTTTTTAAAGTAGAAACAAATTATTTTTATGTAATTGTTAATTAGTGGTGAAGATAGATATGATTGATTACTATTTGTAAATATGGTTAGTTTATCATCGTTATTTAAGGAAAATTACGCCACTTAAAATAATTCATCCATAATTCATAAGAGCACAAACTTTCACTTGTGCTAGAAGCCTTTGGATCTTGGATTTTGGGTTGTTACCCTTATGTACAAAAAAGGCGTGTTCTTAAACATTCAAAACCAATTTTAGATCTTGCAACAAAATCAAAAGACAATTTTAACTTAAATAAATAAAATAACTTTAATTTTTAAATGAAATTAAATTTTGGTGAAATATATATATATATATATATATATATATATATATATATATATATATAACCATGCCCAACTTAATTATTTATTATGGATAAGGATGTGCACTTGAAACATTATGCCGAATGATAAGGCACTTTGAATGGACCCTACGGACTTGAAACGTTATCCGTAATGAGGATTATCGAAACATTATGCCGAATGATAAGGCACTTTGAATGGACCCTACGGACTTGAAACGTTATCCGTAATGAGGATTAATGATAAGGCATTTAATTTTAGGAATATAATTTTAAACCATCGGACTTTCAATCTTTTCGTATTTTCATAACTTAATTGATAATTCAATTTGACTGGTCATTAATTTTATGAGGATTAATGATAAGCATTTTATATGGTGATTGATTTTATGAATATAATTTTAAATTATTATAATTTAAATTTATTTTTATATTTATAATGATAAGGTAATTTTAGTGAATATCAATTTTTAATAATAATTAAATTTTAAGGTTATAGTTTAGTCAAACATTAAATTAGTGTTTGAGATTCTCTTGTTTATGGGTTAAGGGAATTTCTCTATGTAGTGATTTTACTACTAAAATTTATGGAGTTGTAAATATCTTATTCCTCTTTTGAGTTGAACTTGTAAACCTCCTAGGAGGAAACACATATAATTCTAAATGATATATATATTTTTTAATATTTTCCATTAAAAACATAAATTTAGGTTCCCATTCTTCTTTCATCTTTGTAACTTATATGATAAGGCACTTTGAGTCGATTTAATTTTATTACACAAAGAGTAATGAGATGAGGTGCTCTACAACCTAGTATGACATAAATGTTCTCAAATACATACATATATAGCAATATTTTTTAAAAAATAAACCAACATAAATCCATCTTAACTTTGGGTCTATTAAACACTTAGAAGGACGAAATTTCTCAATGTGTATTTTTTATTATTATTTAATCCCATGTGATATATTAATTCTTTCATTAAATGATAAAAAAAATTACAACTCAAGAAATTTGATCCCACTTAGATAAATCGAGATTTAAGATGGATTTACGCCGATAAATATTATTGTGAACCCCATAAGAATTTTTTTAAATATCTTCCATTTGAATAAGACCTCGTGTGGACCATCAAACTTTTATTCTTCTAACACCATCATAACCTATATGATATGGAGTTTGGACCTTTTTAAATCATATCAAACTTGACATATTCTTTTAATACTAAATTAATTTTAGATTTTATAATTAATGTTAATGAACAAATTTATAATAGAGGTATGAAAGAGGATAAATATTACATAGCACATTGCTATATTAAATTGATATGTGTGTTGAATAATGGTGGAGGGAGGTCTTGTGTGACATGTACAACCACTATATGGAAAAATTGGGTGTGCAAAGAAGCACCACAAGATTCCATGAGAGATGTCACATCTCCTTACATTGCACGCTTGTAGCAATGCTACATGTGCACATACAACATATGATCACAAGATGCCTTCCACTCATCTTTCTCTCTATGTTTGATGATGCATATCCTCATTGCAAATATATTGAGGTGTCAACCACTTGATCCATATGATGTTGAAGTCAAATAGGTTGAATTGAGTCTATGATTGACAATTGACATAGAAGAGTGATGTGATGGCATTGACCTCGTCCGTTTTATCTAACTGACTTAAAAACTTGTTCAATTGATGGTTTAATTGCCTTAGATTTCCATCATTTTGAAAATTAAACACCAACTTGATTAAGTACAAAATCTAGAATTGTACACTTCAATAACCACTACAATCAACATAAAAAAGATCAATTGATTACAACCATCGTTTTTCCAAGGAAAAATTCATGGGGAAATCCAAGGGATTGTGAATCCCCAAGGGAAAATGGCTAGGAAGAATGGGTGATGTTTTTCAAGTGCTAAACCCCCTTCCAAAACTCCAAAATCATCCACAAATTCTTTCTCCGATATGAGATGGTAAGATGAAATGACAATAGAATTTTGAGGCTTGTTACATTTTACCATCTCATCACCTTTATTCCAAGAGACCTCTTTGACTATTTGACCACCCAAACATGAAAATGAATTAATCCCTACATCATCTAATGAAGCTTTTGAATACTGGATTGCATGGTCTAAAGAATGGATCACTGGGATTACTGACAAAATTGTTGAAAACAGTCACCTACAGGAGTTTGTAGCACAAACTGTGTTTTTCCTGTGTATTGCGCTACCAACTCTTCAAACTTTCAACGTGGATGAACTTTGGTCAAAATTCGACTTGGCAAGAGGATTTTTGGGTCAAGGTGGCCACATATATTTTAAGATAAGATCATCCCCCATCAAATCATGCAAGTCGCACTTTGTTTCCTCAATGGAAACATTCTAGGGATCAAATCCTAGATTATAGGAATATGACTAGATTTTGGAAATATGTGTTTTCCTGTTTTAGTCATCTTTTTTGGAGATTGGTTCTGATGAGCTGGAAAGGTATTTTTTTGAAAGTGAGAGAGGTTTTTCACAAGAACAAGATCCGCTTCAAAAACCTCTGTTATTTTTCCAACATCTGTTCATATTCGGGAGATATAGGTGAATCTTTGAGCATCATTTTCCAGAAATTTGACAGTTTCTATTTTCCATCCACCTCATAAATTCGAATTTGACTTGGATAACTAAAGATAGGTGAAGAGGTTATGAGATCCATTTATTTTGTATCTAGATGAGCATGTAATCGCTATAAAGAGGACAAAAGGGAGGAGCTAAAAGGGGTTGGAATTTGGAGAGCTTTTGAGACTTTTTTTATTGTAAAGACTTTGATATATATATATATATTGGAATGATAAGCTTCTTTCACTGGTTATTGTTCAGACCTTCATCTTTCTTTATATTCTATACCTGTAAGTTTAATGTCATGTTCATTTTTCTTTGTTTACTTAGTGACTGATAACTGTCATCTTATCTTTGCATTAGTAAACTAGACTCGCAAGTATTCTTTACTTGTTATATTTGACCTTTCATATATGTTTTTAATGTATGTGATGTTGTTGATATAGTGAGTATTCTCCATCCATCTGATTTTAAAAACCATTTGATCAATACCTTTTGAGAGTCTTGTCTTGTCTGGATATGTTCAAACTATCTTTAGTGAAGGAGTGAGTGAGTGAGTTATTCATTTTTTAATCCAATTTCCCATATTTTATTGAACATTTGATTAAGTTACCAAGCTTACTCAACCTACAACCTTGAGTGACTCTTGGAGTGATAAAAAATTGGCGTCATTAGGAGGCGAATGAACTAGGATTTCTGGGGAGCACAACATAGTTCAATATTTGAAGATAGATAAAGGTTGGGCATTCAATTGGTTGTAAATATCTATCTGACGACTCCACAATCAAAAACTCAATGGGAGGATCTGGTTGACAAAAAGATGAAAAGGCATAAAGGAAAATCGGTGTCGGTTCATGAGTTTTCTTCTTGATCTTTTTGTTGTTCTTTTATCAATTCATTTTTTCTTTTCCCTTCGCATGTATAAAGAGGACCATCTTGTGCTTTGTTTATTCGGTTGGTACCAACCTACCTTTGTATATCCATCACTTGCAGAAACTTTACTTGTAGTCTCCTTATGTTGTTGATGTTGATCCTATATTTTTACCGCAACATATTCATAAAGATGAGCTTTGCATTCAAATCCCTTTTACCGCAACATATTCATAAAGATGAGCTTTGCATTCAAATCCCTCTTGAATCCGATCATCCTTGTGACCTTGAAGAGATTCAAGCCGATGAAAAAATTTCTCAGATCTCTTTATCTCCAGTGACTATTGAGCCTTCCAATCATCTTGTTAGTCCTCATCCTCATATCACTGCTTTTCAAACTAGAATCAAAATGAATATGCTCAAGCCTTTAAGGCTACCATATCTCCTTCATCCTTACCCTCTTGATTGCCTTGAGTATCTTCCCTATTTTTCTGGAGAGGATCATGTCATAGCTGAGAGGTATTTGGGGGATTTTGAAAATTTTGTTGATCAATTCAAGATTATACATGATGATATTGTTATAAGGTTGTTCTCCAAAACTTTATTTAGAGATGCTACATTATGGTTTAAGGATTTGAGAGCTGATTCAATTGGTTCTTGGATCGAGTTGTCTAATGCTTTTTCAAAGCATTGGGGTGAGAACAAAGCTTTTGATTTGTACCTCACTGATTTTTATTCCTTGAGGAGAGAGGAGGAAGAATCTTTGTCTATCTTTAACAAAATATTTTATAACATTTATCAAAGCATGCCCTTGGAGATTCGACCTACTGAGATCATTGTCATGGTATACTATGTTATGGCACAACATTCAGAGCTTGTCCTTATCCAATTAGAAAGGAAGTCTTCATCCTTAGCATGCTTATTTGAAGATGTCCAATAAATTGAGGAGAATATATGTGCTTCCAGGAGGATTTGATATCTAGCTTACATTGAAAATCTACATGCACATAAGCATGGGAACTGTTAGTATGTTTTAGATTTTGAGCAAGAAGACAATGAGTATGAGGAAAATATAGAACATCAACGAGAGAGTGAGTATATGTCATATTGGGAATCAAGTTCTCCACTATTTGCAGATGTTTCTATGGACAGGTATGCATGGCAAGTTGATAATCAAGTTTCAAAACATTTTGATCATGAGGTAATTGATGATTGCATAGGTAATTACATGTTTCTAGCTGACCATAATCAATATGATTTAAACCTTGTTTTATCACCATATTTTGATCATGATTTTGAAGAGAGAGTTGTTGCTACTGATGACCAAGATTTGATCACAAGAGAACTAGAAAGTCATATGTTTGCAAGCAAAGATGCATTCATGGATTAATAGTTGTTCTATATAGACCAACTTGGTTTCAATGATCCATTTGTAGCCTTGATGGAGTCATACAGTTCAGATCACTTGAAAATTTCATATTTCGTTTCACCAACACTTCTGGGTGAGTATGGCTTCTTGAAGGATTCTCTATCATTGATATTATATTTCAGTTATTATCAAATGATCAGTGATAGAGACAAGGTTATTTCAGTTTTGAAGTTACTTGAATGGTTGTTATGGAAGTTTTCTTTTACTTGACCAAGTTGAAGAACTGGTTAGATGTAGGGTAGCATAGGAAATAAAGCTCGCTCCTCAAGCATTTGTTTTCATTTAATTTTTATAGCAGTTTATCAGTTAATTGCTTGAATAAATGGCTAGTTTTTGAAAGTTTGCAGAGAGAGGTTGCACAGTTGACTCCATAACTCAATGGACTAGGCACTATAGATTCCTAGATGTATATTTTTGAAGAGTGGTTTGATCTCATAATTAGAGTAGGTTGCAGGGTTTTCAGATTGAACGGAACGAAACAGGGTATGCTATGTTCTTGGAACCTCATAGGGAGGCTTCCATCCCCAATTAGAGCCTAATGTTATCTCCCAAATAAAATTTCATTTTATTTAAGTCTTAGGTGGTTAATTGAGTTTTTAGTCTCTTGATTCATTCATAAATGTGTCCTTCATTGAGTCCAGTCATCAAGTCTTGGTCATGTCAAATTATTTTGGTAAATGACTAAGTGGTCATTAAGGTCATTATCCTAAGTTTTATTACTAAATTCAAGTCATCTTTTTCTTAAGAGTGAGTCACATGTTGTAAAAGGAATTAATGGTCCATAATGACCCATCATTACACATCAGATCATAACTTGATAATTTATTTGTCATTATTCTCCATGATGACAAGTTGGTAGCGCAAACAACTAGTTTGCCATCATGTGCGCTACCAACTCATAAGAAAGCTCTATTTTTGCATTTGAAGAATTTTGAAGTGAAAAAAGTATATCAAGAAAGTTTTTCAATGTTATTAAATCATCATCAAGTCTTGAGATCCTATTCTAAACTTGCAGCTCGCCATCAAAGGAAAACTACTAAGGTTTGCAAAGAAACAAAGAAAGATTTTGTCCTTAGGGTTTTGGTATGCAACAACCTACAATGAGTATATACTATGTTTTAATTATTTAGTGATGTATGATTTGATTCTAGAGGAAGATTCATATGGTAGCAACATAAAGGAACCTTTTTATCAGTTTGTGTTGAAGATTAAAAACCCTAGCGCGTGCTAAATACATAAGAAATGCATATCACAAACATACTTTGTTTTTAGAGTTTATTGATGGAATTTGTCAAAGAGGGATATGTTTATAGTGAAAGTATGGAAATTTTTTCTCTTCAGGGTGCAGGGTATTCATCTTCTAATGAGAAATTCCATAGGCATTGAGTGTTTGTCTAAAGCACTTGGATTATTACATTTTGGCATAAACTTTTTTTTGTAAAATGAAGTATGGGGAAGTTTAAATGATTAAGTCTGATATTTAATATGTTATGAAGTCAAAGTTCGGGTCTTAAGGAAACCTTTTCCAACATTTATTTTAGGTTTTAAAATAATTTTGGATAAAATTGTTGAAAACAGTCACCTACGGGAGTTTGTAGCACAAACTGTGTTTTTCCTGTGTATTGCACTACCAACTCTTCAAATTTTCAACATGGATGAACTTTGGTCAAAATTTGACTTGGAAAGAGGATTTTTTGGTCAATGTGGAAACATATATTTGAATATAAGATCACCCCCCATCAAATCATGCAGGTGGCACTTCGTTTCCTCAATGGAAACATTCTAGGGATCAAATCCTAGATTGTAGGAATATGACTAGATTTTGGAAATCTGTGTTTTCCTGTTTTAGTCATATTTTTTGGATATTGATTCTGATGATTTGGAAAGGTATTTTTGGAAAGTGAGGGAGTTTTTTCACAATAACGAGCTCCTCTTCAAAAACCTCGCTCATTTTTCCAACATCTATTCGGATTTGGGAGAAATAGGTGAATATTTGAGCATCATTTTCTAGAAATTTGACAGTTTGTATTTTCCATCCACCTCATAAATTCAAATTTGACTTGGATAACTAAAGATAAGTGAAGAGGTTATGAGATCCATTTATTTTGGATCTACATGAGCATGTAATCTCTATAAAGAGGACCAAAGGGAGGAGCTAAAAGGGGTTGGAATTCAGAGAGCTTTTGGGACTCTTTTTATTGTAAAGACTTTGATATATATACTGGAATGATAAGCTTATTTTACTGGTTATTGTTCAGACCTTCATCTTTATTTCTATTTTGTACCTGTAATTTGAATGCCATGTTCATTTTTCTTTGTTTACTTAATGACTGATAACTATCATCTTATATTTGCATTAGTAAACTAGACTCACAAGTATTCTTTACTTGTTATACTTGACCTTTCATATATGTTTTCAATGTATGTGATGTTGTTGATATAGTGAGTATTCTCCATCCATATGATTTTAAAAACCATATGATCAATACCTTTTGAGACCCTTGTCTTGTCTAGATATGTTCAAATTGTCTTGAGTGAAGGAGTGAGCGAGTGAGTTATTCATTTTTTACCCAATTTCCCATATTTTATTGAACATTTGATTAAGTTACCAAGCTTACTCAACCTAGAACCTTGAGTGACTCTTGGAGTGATAACACCTTTTACTAGGAAATTTATGACACTCGCCAAGGTGAAACAAGGTCAAAAGAATAATGTCCAAGCATGCATTTTATAATCAAAAACATCTTAAATACAACATGTTTAAATGCCTCAAATATTAGGGTGATTACCTGCCACAATATGTAACACAACCAACCCCTTAAGTACCCTTTTAAGGGACATCGTATAAATTTTTCTCCTTCCTATATATCTTTTTGAGTTCTTCAAAGAGAAGCACCATTTCATTATGCTCTCTGAGAGCTTTCCATCAACTATAAACTCATCCAAATCTAAGTTCTGGTTCGAGATTTATGGCCTTTTGAAGTTTTCGGGGTGTCATTGACCAATGGTCACCCCCTTCGCCACGTGGCTTCACTTTCCTCGTACCATCCAACATGGCACATTCATGGCCATGATCTTCATCCTTTGGAAATGATGTGGTCGTGGAAGAAGGTTTCACAAGGGAAATTCTCTGTCGATTCGTCGTGGGATTATTCACTTCCAGAACCCCGATGCTTCTTGTTTTCCCTTTTACCTTACCATGTGACCGGCGTTGGAACCTAGTCCTCCGGACTTTGGCCTTTCCATGCTCTTTTGTACAACACTAAAGATTCCCAGAGACCCAAAGTGCCAGAGCCTCTCTCTACTCCAGAATCTATGGTGGAGTTCTGTCCATCTTTGGATATGATGGTTAAGATTTACCTGCACTTAACACATTTCTTGGACTTGACTAGAGGGGCGGGGTTCCACACTTAATTCATGTCCAATCCCACGATTCCACATGGATCTATCTAGATATGCCACATCACCATAATGTACGCGGGCCTATCCTATCGGAGCTTGACACTACAACAAGGGAAAATTCGGTGCTTTGACACTTCGACACTTCAACCACTTTTCTTTGTTTGCAAATCCTTTGGAGTTCCAAACCCCGGAGTCATGCCACGTGGCTCTGGCCTTCGGCCCTTTTGGAGAATGCATTCTAACACCCTAAGCCTCCCAGAGTTCCAAACTCTCGGGGTCCCATTATCCATTAGTTCAAGAAACTACGCACCAGAAGGTGACATATGGAAAAATATAGAGATGACATGTGGCCCAATAGACGCATGACATGTGTCAAGTTCCATTTGGCACATAAGTTATGTGAAAATCATGAATCAGGATGGCACGTTGCACACATAATATGGGTCCACGTGGAAAGCTCTCAGAGACAAGAAGGTAATAGTGCCTCTCTTCCAGGAACTCAGAAAATCTATAGGAAGGAGAAAATTGTATACCCCATCCCTTAAAAGGGTACTTAAGGGGTTGGGTGTGTTACACAATACCTGAATTGTACCACATGGAGCAAGACCCATCTTCCTTCCATAAGTTGTTTGGTGTGGTGGATGTGCTAAAAATGGATCAAAATGTGGTGATAGAGCATAATTTCATATGTGCAAGTGGACACTGCTAGTCATGTGATCTCTCGACACTCCATATTTGCAACTTAAGGGCCTCGAGACATCATCTCCTTAGTTATCCCACATAATGGGGATAACATGACATATTGGGTAAAAATGACTTTGATCTATGCACAACAATGGTATGGTTGAAGGTTTCCCTAATTGTACTTTAGAAGTCGATTTATGTGAACATTGCATCTATGGAAAACATAATCATGTGATATTCCCATATGGAGCTACAAGGGAAAAAAGTATTCTAGAATTGATACATAGAGACATGTTTGGGCCTATACCAGTCCCATTACTAGAAGGATCTATGTATTATGTCTCCTTCATAGATAACTTTTCTAGGAAGACATGGTTGTATTTCTAGAGGAAGAGATTTGAGGTTTTCAGTAAGTTCAAAGAGTTTAAATCCCTTGTGGAAAACTAGATAGATAAGAAGATCAAGGCATTGAGAACTAACAACGAAGGTGAATTATTTGGTAATAAGTTTGAGCAATTCTACAAGAAGTGTGGCATATCACACCAAAATACCACTCTTTATACCCCTAAGCAAAATGGAGTTGTCGAAAGAATGAATAGGAGGTGATGGAAAAGGCAAGGAGAATGCTCAGTGGTGCATGGCTAGCACAAGAATTCTGGGTAGATGCAGTTGACACTACACGATATTTGGTAAATAGGTCTCCTTCATCATTGCTAGTCAAATCAAATCCACATGAGGTATGGTTTGGCAAGATCCTTCAGTCACACGTCTTAGAGTTTTTGGTTGTGATACATTTGTGCATGTTTCCATGGAAAAGAGGAACAAGCTAGACAATAAACCAATCAAGTGTATTTTCATCGGTTAAAAGGATGGAATGAAAGGATATAAGTTGTGGGATTTGGTAACAAGGAATTTTTTTTATAGTCGAGATGTGATCTGTTACCAAGGAAAACCTGAAACTAAAGAGGAAGTGAATGTACATGGCTTTGTCAACACTGGCTGGGCTAGAGATATTGATCAAAGAAGGTCGAAAAGAAGATATGTGTTTAGATTTTTCGGTGGAGCAATTAGTTGGATGAGTAAGAGACAGTCAATAGTATCCTTGTTGACAACAGAAGCTGAAAACATGGCAACCACCCATGCGAGCAAAGAAGCAGTATGGTTGCATAGATTGTATTCAGGGATTGGGTTTGAGCAACAAGCTACAAGGACAAATCATTAAATTTAGAGTACAATTTTCTTGGAAAAGTACCCAACTTACAGTTCTAGGATGAAGCATATTGATGTACAATACCATTTCATGAGAGACATGGTGGAAAGCAAAAAGGTGTTTCTAGAGAAGGTAGAAACTTTGGAAAACATAGTATATTCTTTGAACAAGTATCTGAATGCAGGAATTTCTCTTAATGTAGAGAGGTAATGGGAATTGTTTCCCAGGGTCAGTGAACAAAAGTTTAGGTGCTCCTATTTTTTTAAAGAAGACAATAAGTGGGAGAATGTTGGGAATGCTATATTCTTTGCAGTGGAAATATTATTATAATAAATTGGCTATTCAAGGATGCTCTATTGGGGAATGGATTGACTAACGGTTAATTCAAGTTGATGGTCAACAAATGGTGGACAGGATGACCTGACTGAAGTTTGAATGGACAGTCGACTAGTACTTGAATTGAGGTCAAAAGGTTAACCGACTGGAGATCGCCTAGAGGGTCGATCAATATTCGAATGGTAGTCAACTGGTTCATACATGTTTGGTGTTCTACTGGTGGTTGAAACCTGCAACAAAATCCTAAGATTCGTGGGATTGCAACCAATCATCTTCATGGATCTATAACTGTTTTGGGTGCCATGAATTAGGTTTTTACATGTTGTAGATTCCTACAAATATGGAAATATGTATTATTGTCTAAGGTTAATATGGATGTTGTTGGAAACTCTCAGTTTCAAAGAGAGTGTTGTAAGTGTGCCTTGTAAGAGAGCATTGGTCATGAAGATGTAAGCCAAATTATCTATAAAGTTGTCCTTGTGGTAAAACAAGAGACTAGGATGATGAATTTTTTATTAGGTGTGGACCAAGGTTAGTCATGTAACTCTTTTTTCACTGAATGAATAAGACAACAAAGGAGTGAGAGTCACTCAAACATTGTTGGTTTTCCCAATTAAGGGTTGCTAGGGTAAATCTCTGTGTACTGTGTGTGATTGTCATTGGTTACTTCATGTATAATTTTGTCTTCTCTCTCCTGTTTGGTTTAATGTTTCTTTATAATTGTGGG
>SNQJ01S0008886.1:104280-116416 GCA_010110895.2 Picea sitchensis | reverse complement strand
TTCCCGTGTATTATGGGACTGTAAAATATGGACATGATATTTTATAGAGCATGTACGGATTCTGCATTCCATACCTAGCAACATTTTGGATCGTGGGTTCTCGGGTGGATGGGCTCAAAATTGGGTCTCCATTGTTCTGTTCCCTACAAATAGCACCCGAAATTCCATGATATACAAATTGACAAGCGGACCTGCAAACTGGCGGACTCAACACTGTACTTCTATTGTTCTTTGTCCTCCAAACAACGCTCCCAGTTTCGCGATATAGAAATTGACACATGGAATGCAGGGCTGGCGAGGTGGAGATTGCCATTGTTTACGTATGCTAATCCCAATGAAGTATCTAACAGTATCTAAAAAATCATTTTGAATACTAAATTAGCTCTTAGTAGTGACAAATCGACACAGAGGTACAAAACAATTGGGATTGCACCCTCCGCAATATACAAATTGACTACCGTATTCCGACATCGTCCGCTCTTCTGTGTTACAGATTATGCATTCAAATGTTCAGAGCGATACAATTATAACGTTGGGGCCTCACGTCTTCTGCAGACACCATTGTAGCCTGTTTTGGATCCTCCTATTGTTGGGTTCACGAAATGTGTAACCCCAGCATTGGTAGGTTGACATATTTTTATCTCCATCTATATAATCACACGACGAATCCGACCGACCGTTGTTTCTTTCCATACTTGGTCAATTTTATGTCCACGGTTGCCAGGTTAGTGCTAATTTCATCTCCATCTATATCCTCACATGGCGAATTGGACTGCTCGTTGTTCCTTTTCATACTTAGTGAATTTTATGCCCGTCGTTTCCGAGTTGGCGCAATTGAACTATGTTCCTTTTTGTTATGTTATATACATCTTCCACTCAAAATTTCCTTGATCTATAATTCCACTGCTAACTACTTCGTCCTTTTTCCCTTTTTTTCTTCCCGTGTATTATGGGACTATAAACTATGGACACGATATCTTATAGAGCATGTACGGATTCCACATTCCATACCTAGTGACATTTTGGATCGCGCGTTCTTGGGTGGGAGGGCTCAAAATTGGGCCTCCATTGTTGCGTTTCTTACAAATAGCACCCAGAATTCTGTGATATACAAATTGACAAGTGGACCTACGAACTGACTGACTCAACATTGCACTTCTATTGTTCTGTGTCCTCCTAACAGCGCTTCTAGTTCCGCGATATACAAATTGACACGGAATGCAGGGCTGGCGGGGTAAATATTTCCATTGTTTATGGATGCTAAAACCTATGAAGTATCTTACAGTATCTAAAAAATTATTTTCAATACTAAATTAGCTCTTAGTAGTGACAACTAGACACAGAGGTACGAAACAGGTGGCATCACACCCTGCGCAATATACAAATTGACTATTGGATTCTGACATCGTCTGCTCTTCCATGTTAAAAATTATGCATTCAAATGTTCAGAACGATACAAGTTGAACGTCGGGGACTTGCATCCTTTGCAGAGACATTGTCAACCTATTTTGGATCCTCCTATTGTCGGGTTCACAAAATGTGCAACTCTTGGATATTGTTCCGGGTTGTCATCAAGCTTTCTTGTACCATGTTTCACAAATGTTTCAAAGTATCTTTCATTGCCTCAGTTGGCATCTGGCCCTCTGCAATATACAAATTGGCTACCGGGTTCACATCTTGTACTCAAAATTTTCGTGATCTACATTTCCACCACCGACTCCTTTGTCCTTTTTCCCTTTTCTTCTTCCCCTGTATTATGGTTCTTTGGTTATATACTTAGTCGCCTTTCTATGATTGCAGGTTCTAGCATTCACAGGCTGACATATTTATCTCCATCTATATAATCACACGAAGAACCGGACCAACAGTTATTGCTTTCCATTCTTAGCCAATTTTATGGCTGCGGTTGTTGGGTTGCCAGTCACGAACTCTGCTTCTTCTTGTTCTGTGATGTACATCTTGCACTCAAAACTTTTGTGATCTACAATTCTACCACGGACTCCTCGAACTCACAAGATTCATTGTACCATGATTCACAAATGTGCTTGCTAATATACATTGGTTATGCTCTTACTAGTGACTCTTACAAGTGACAGTTGCACATAGTAATACGAAACAGTTCGCATACATCCCTTCACAATATAGAAATTGACTACCGGGTTCCAACATCGTCCCCTCTTCCGTGTTACAAATTATGCATTCAAATGTTCTAAACGATACAATTTGATCGTCGGGCCCTCACGTGTTCTGGGCAGACCTTGTGACCCTATTTTGGATCCTCCTATTCACGGGTTCACGAAATATCCAATTATTAGTCAGCATTTCAGGTTGGCGCATTCGAACTCTGTTGCTTCTTGTTCTATGATATACATATAGCACTCAAAATTTCCGTGATTTACAATCCCACTATGGACTCGTTGGTATTTTTTCCCTTTTCTTCTTCCCTTGTATTATCGCTTAGTGGTTATATACTTAGTCGCATTTCTATGATTGTGGGTTCCAGCGTTGGCGGGTTGACATATATTTATCTCCATCTATATAATCAGACGATGAATCTGACCGACCACTGTTGGTTTCCATACTTGGCCAATTTTATGGCCACAGTTGGTGGGTTCGCGGTTTCCAACTCTGCTTCTTGTTACGTCATGTATATCTTGCACTCAAAAGTTTTGTGATCTACAATTCCAGCACGGGCTCATCGAACTCGCAAGCTTCACTCTACCATGGCTCACAAATATTTCAAAGTATCTCTCCCTGCCTTCCATCCCCACTAACATTTTATCCTTCTGACTGTCCTACCATACCCTCTTCGTTGTTACACGCATTGCAATCAAAAAGTTCCAATACATACAATTTGACCCTCGCACCCTCACCTTCAATGGTTGTACCTTACAACCCTACTTTGTAACTATTTTTTTCCCGTGCCCACGCCCTCCGTACTTTCTTACTATGCAATTAGAAACCTTTCATGCTAACAACTGACCATGCAGGAACCATCAACATGGTCCTTAATGGGTGAAACGCTCGAGGAGATCTCCCATTATTATGCATTAAACAAAGATGTGCAGAGAGTTATTTTGTCCCTTCTGATTGTTCATCTCGAACACACGACGTCGTGTTGGGCTACTCAAGAAATCTACAATGCTTAATCGTTGATTGCAATGTCCACCATGTTCACATTTTCTATGTATGAAATTACTAGTGTTTAATGTTAATAACGCATCATGCAACAACCATCCAAATTGTCATTAATCAATGAAAGTCTCGAGGACATATCCCATTCACATGCTTTGGACCAAAATTTGTGCAGGGTTATATTATCCCTTCCAACTTTTCATTTCATTCATCGTCTGGACAAAACAAACRTTCTTGTAGACTTATGGCAGYAGGTCGACAGTATTATTTTGGAGATACAGTAAATATGTTCGCACACAAGGACCAAAACTTCCAGTGGTCCAGGGCATACTTTTACTATTCATTCCATTCCACCCAAAACGAAGTGATTTGGACCTMTGGAATCGCTCATGCAGGATGCGTCCCACAAGTTTTTTATTGTAAGGAGGTGGTCTCTTGGTGTGCCGAAAAATATATTCCAGGCCAAAGAATTATTCCATTGTGCGACCATTCTCCTGTTTATTTTTCACCTCAGGTCTTCTGCGAGATGTTAAAATTGTCGAAGCCAGCATTGACGTTCAAAGGACAATATTGCAAGTAGTTTCTAAAAAAACATGATAATGGGATGGACATCTTAGCCAACTTCCTCGAAGACCCTACAACAGTTCTTGAAGATATCACAAGGTTGCAGGTAACTTCCTTTAGAAATCCATTCTGGGAAATTGTTTGGTTGTTTACAAGAATAACGGGACAGGCATCCACGACAAGAATTTCCGATATAATTATTTATATTTTGTAATTCACAATCAAGGAACAATACATTTTCGATTAGGGGAAGCTAATTTCCATTGAGCTATGTTCCCAGTTGTCACGATTCAAAGAATCGAATAAATTCTATATGTCATCCTAGTTAATTTTCGTAATTGTGCATTGTTGCCCGTTTCCAAAACTTTCTCTTTCCAATAAAATAAACTGTGGATTCGACCCAGTAACATTTTGGTACGAGGCCTTGTGGAGGCACAAGGCCTCCCATTGTTATTATAAAGTTTTTAATGGCTTTGTCTCAATTTTCAAAGATTTATTGTTAGGCAAGGATGCTCCGCGGATGTCTGGCCACACAACCAATTTTTTGAACAGGAAGGGCACACTTGAGCAAGAGGAAAATCACAGTGTCCTCATGCTCTTTGTCTCTAAGGAAAATCCTACCTTCCTTCCATGCCACATCATAGACAAGATGTTTGTTGCAAAAATAGCAAGGCAATACAACCACTGGTTGCATTTTTTCCTTGACAAGAAAAAAAAAACAGTTCATTCCTCTGCACTGGAAAGTTGGAAAGTTCGTGTGCAGAAACATCAACAAGATTGACGAGTTTTTCGCCCATTTCAAGAAATTGAACCTAACGTATGTTGAAAAGCTAAAAGGGCTCGACCCTAATGGCATTTTTCGAGAACATTTACTAGTTGTTGGCTTTAACACCTCTTTTATCCATAGACACCTGACCCAAGATAGGGACAGTGTCGACAATAATCTTGCTTTTGTCGATTGCGATGCCGAGACATTGCAAAGCGCGACTGAATTGTACATACAACATGGAAAAGTATCCGGTGAGAAGAGTACTTAGTCCCCCGCTAGCACTCCCAAGAGCACAACATGATGGAGCATCACTTCGACAGTCCACCCCAATAAGAAAGCAACCCAGAAATATTCGAACGAAGGAGGAGATAAGAACCATCCTCGCATAAATATTGATATTTCTCACAAAATTCCACTAACAAATAAGATAAAAAACAATGCAGGGCAAGTGGAGGAACTCGAAATTTAAAGTGGAAAACTACAAAATGAAATTGAAACTGAGCACATGCAGAAATTGGGTTGTCCGCGGTGGAAATATCTAAGACCGACTTTTTTGACATAGATGAATCCTTCGTAATCCAGAGCGCTATTTTTAACATCCAATCTAAAAGTATGGTCACTGAAAAGAGAGATGTAACAAACAAGAAAGGAAAACATCGCACAGAAATTAACTTTAGGGAAATGCAGTCGTCCCAAATCTCCTCATTTCACCAGGTAACCAGTGAAATTCTTCTTGATTCCATTAGAAGAATTGATATGGAAAATGCCAATCTGAAAGACCGCCTCAACGAATATGAGCAGGCTTTCATTTCAACCCCATAATTTTCCAGTCCTTTGGAAAAAATCGTGCCTGCTACCATTGCAGCCAAGATGAAAGAATCCTCTACCCTCCTTGCATGTTCTAGATCCCTTGTAGAGAATAACATCAAAAAAAGAATGCAGCTACTTACTAAAGCCTGGGAAACATCGCAAAATTTAGTTTCCTTCGAAAAGAAGGCCAATGATTTCCTACAACATTTGGAGGCAAATTTAAAAAATGAACATCATTTATGTGATCAGGTACTGGCCCCTTTTGCCAACTATGTAGTCAACACATCGGAACTGAAAAGAAGACATGAGAAACTCCCCTCCCCAAAGCTGACCAAAAAATTAAAAGCATGTTGGCAAAAGATATTTAACAACCTAGAGCTCATTATCAAATCATGTAAACAAGTCATATCAGAAAAGGAATATTTATTCACAAGCCTGCTCCAGATGGACTTAGCTGGAACTACCAACGAGGTTCAAGATCCAAACTTAATTCTCAAATCCTTGTCAATCACCAAAGAAGCCTTCCATGAACAAGTTGATATTTTAAATGGGTTGTCTTTTGAAAAGTTTTACAACATATTTGAACATCGTCTAGATGAGCACGAGCGTTGGGTACTGGACTATGCAGCACACAATGAAGAAATTGAACAGAGTTTGCATAGTATTTCAATGGATCTAAGGAAATTAGAAAACGACCTTTACGACATAGAAATCTGGGATGGAATCAACACAAACCCCATGAAAAGCTACATCGAAGAATGGTTCCAACAGAGAATGGACATCCTCGTCCAGGAAGGGCAACAACCGGTCAACAAGACTCCATTAACCATCGACGACAGCAACAAAAACGCATTGCCTTCATAGTAATTCTATACTGTCATCTTTTTTTCTTTATCAATCCAGTTTAAGTCTATGTTGTCATCTTTTTTTCTTTATCAATCCAGTTATGACCTCTTTAAATAGAAAATTGTAATCAAAGATGCATAACTTCCAATTTCTTCTTTTCAGAGCTTCCTCTCTATCGTCGCGCACTTCTTCTTTCGACGTTCCTAATTCTTGTACTTATTTCTTTTTATGGTCCGTGGGAGCCCAATCCCAGTCTATATGACAAACACATTTAAATTTCCAGAAACATGTAACAGACATTATTATTTTTTGATAAATTCCAAAGAAAATTGATTCGACAATGCCTTTATTGTATAGTAAATTTTGGGTTTCTAGGAACCTTTCTTGTTTGTTCCAAAGAAAACTAATTCGGATCTGCTACATTTCTTGTGTCCTATTGTATGCTACTTTTTTTTGTCTTGAACGACGTTGTTACTATTCTATTGTATGCTAAATTTTTGGGTGTCCAGGAACCTATACTTTGATAGATTTTGATTTCTCTTCTGTTGAGAACCCTTTTCTTTAGAGCAAACTAGTTCATGAATGCTAATTTCTTTGTGTTTTCCTCCACGAATCTATGTAAGAGATGTTATTACTATTCTATTGTATGCTTTTAAATGTTGATGTAATTTCCAGAGATATGTACCATACATTATTTATTTTATAATAAGTTTATATAGTTCGCAAGTCTGCTTGTCAATTTGTATGTCGCGGAACTATCAATGCTATTTGTAGGGCACAGAACAACAGAGGCCCATTTTTTAGCCCGCCAGCCCGAGAAACCGCGATCCAAAATTTGGTTAAGTATCCAATGAGGGCTCCATGCATGCTCTATAAAACGTGAGCAAAGAAAACTAATTCAACAATGCTATATTTTTTTTGTCCAAGAAAATCCTTAGTTTTAAAGCAAACTAAATGTAACAGGCGTTATTACTATTCTATTATATGCTTTTAAATGTTCATGTAATTTCCACAGATATGTAACAAACATTATTGATTTCTGGTAAATTTGTGTAGTCCGCAACTCTGTGTGTCATTTTGTATATCGCGGAACTGTCAGTGCTATTTGTAGGGCATGGAACATCAGAGGCCCAATTTTGAGCCCGCCAGCTCAAGAACCCGTGATCCAAAAACTGGCTAAGTATCCAATGAGGGCTCCGTGCATGTTCTATAAAATCTCATCCCCATACTTTATAAAAGTAAAAATTTCATATGTATAAAACTAAATATCTAATTTATAAAAGTATATATTTCGTATGTGTAATTTATTAATTACTGATAAATTTCTATAGTCTGCAACTCCACTTCTCAATTTTTGTATCACAGATAGCATCAAAAGCCCAATTTTGAGCCCGCCAACCCGACAACCTGCAATCCATTATAAAAGTACATATTTCGTATGTATAAAACTAAATGTCTACTTTATAAAATTACATTTTTGGTATGTATAGTTTATGTTGTCCAAGAACCTATAATTTCATAAATTTCAATTTATTTTGTGTCCAAGAACCCTTGTTTTAAAGATAACTAATTCGGTAATGCTAAATTTTTTGTGTCCAACAACTTTTCAAATGTTGATAATTTTTTATATTTTTTAGGAAGAACTTATTCGGGAATACTATGTTCTGCATGCAAACCACGTGTATTTCAACTTTCTAACCATGTATTTGTACTAGGTCTCATTTACTCCCATCCCAACCTAACAGGGACTACGTTGCCATACAACACTTATTTCAATTTATTATTACATATCCATTTATTTTTTAATAACACCTTCGAATTTTTTTAAATATAATAGAAAGATATGTTTTCTTATTAATAAAGTGACATCCAAGTTAACATCGAAATATCAAACAAATATATCACTAGTATAATCTATACCAAGCACTCCAACAATACACCACTGCAATGCCATCTCCAAAGTAAGGTGCTATAGAGGGGTTGCAATAATAAGCAAATATATGTGCAAATGGACAATTCTCAACAAGACACCTCAGCACCCACTAAAGTGGTCTTGTCATAGGATAGATATTATAACATTTAATTCAAAGTTGGTTTTCTATTTTTATGATACTTTCAACTAATAAAGATGAAGTATTGGAGTTGAGTTCTTGAGGATTTTCCGTGCATTACAAAATTTGCAAGATATTTTCAACTAATAATGATGAAGTATCGGAGTTGAGTTCTTTTGGATTTTCTGAGTTAAGTTCTTTGATTTTTTGAGTTAAGTTTTTTCAAGATTTTCCACGCTGAAAAAATTGAAACTGGAAGAACTTAATTATGAAATCTCTCGTCACATAAAATAAAATTGAAAACAATGATGAAGTAGTTAAATTAATCAATATTTCAACTTTAAACATATTTACAATTATAAAAATATAATTTTTAATTGTTTATTTTTATTTATTATTATTATTATTATAAATATTTTCAATTAATTAATAATATTAATTAATGATATTAAAATAATTAAATTAATTAATATTTTTGTTTAATTAATGCTATTAAAGTAATTGAATTAATTAATATTTGTATTTAATTAACTATGTTGGAGTAGTTAAATTAATTAAGAGCACCTCTTCATCGTCCATTTCAATTTATTATTACATATTCAATTTTGTTTTTATAATAACATAGTTAAATTAATTGAGAGCACCTCCTCATCCTCCATTTCAATTTATTATTACATATTCAATTTTGTTTTTATAATAACATTTATATTTTTAAAAGTAAAAAGAGATAATTTTTATATTAATATAATGATATTCATGATAACATTTAAATAATAAATATATCATTAGTACTTGTCATAGGTAAGATATGAGTTGGCTTAATAGTTAAAAATATGTGTTTTTTCAAAATTACAAGTTCAAATCCATTATTATTAAAAAATATTTTAAACAGTTTTTGTTGACTTTATGTTATCATAAATATTTTCAACTAATATGATGTTGAAATAGTTAAATTAATCAATATTTCAACTTCAAACATATTTACAATTATAAAAAATATATATATTAAATTATAATAAAAAAAAGGTGGGATGAGGAATATAGAATAAAACATAATATATGTTATTATATTTTACTCTATATTCTTTTCACTAATATGTTTTACTCTATATTTTCTTTTACCTCACTTTCATTTTATATTTTACTTTATATTTATCTACCTTACATATGTGTTACTCTATATTCCCCACCCTCATCCTTCTATTTTAAATTATAGTAAAAAACAAATAAATTCATTCTAATATCAATATACTTTAAAAAATTATTACAACTTATATTTTATTTTTTTATTACTATTTGAAAACATAAATGCTTTGTATTATTCCATGTCAAAAGTAATAAAATACACATAGTTATTACATATTAGTTGGTTGTACATGCATTTGTATCATTCCATGTCCAAAGTAATAAAATACACATAGTTATTACATATTTGTTGGTTGTGCAATGCTTGTAAACTTTCGTTGTCCTATCATTAATTTATCCCTTGATCTTCCCTATCATTCACAATTCACATGTTTCCATCTATTACAAGGGAAAAATTCTTTATGGCCAAGGGTAAACCACAACAGATAAGTATGACTGCAAAAATCAACTCAATTCCAATATATGCTATATATACTAATGTGCAATACAAGAAAGAGGCCTACCTCGATCCAACGTTTGATGATGTTCCATCGTTGAGCACTTTTACCCAAAGCTTTATACCTGTAAGAAGTTCTCAACAAACAAGCAAAGCAAGTAGATAGTGATGATATAAAAGGGATTAGCACATCAGATAGCATAATCCATTAATAAACATTACAAACACGCCCATGGATAATAATCATATATTTGCAAGATACCAATAGGAAGGGAAAGGAGTATTTCTATTAATAATTGATTAGCAGAAGTGTCAACATTACAGACTTCAATGTCGACACAGTTCAAAACCAAGAAACCAAGTTCCTTCCAACTGGGTCTCCACCACTTCAATCCTCCACCAAAGGCAAGCTCATGAGAAAGAGGCAAAGAATTCCTCTCAACAATAAGGGAAGAGCTTGGGGGCTGAACACTGTGTTCAGACTTGAGGGACAAAGAGATGCAGACTCAATATGAAGTAATTTCTCCAGAGTAACTTTGCTCTCAAATTTGAATGCTTTCTCCCTCTTTTCCATAGTTCGAAATTGTGGTCGTATAGCCTCCAAAATGCAACTAAAGGGTCAAGTCAGAACGTTTCCAGTAGATGGAAGGCCAAGGATCAGAGATCTTCTGTCGTGACATGGAAACCCAACCTCATTTTGTATTTTCTGGCACAAATCCAGATATACGCGAGTTGTAGTGGAGCAGCAAGCATATACACATCTTGTATAAATGATAGGGAGCGTATATGTGGAAAAATGTATATTTATAGCTCTGGATTCATCCAAAAGGGATGATAAGTCTGCATAGGGAAATGGAAAAAGGCCCTCTGTGCAAGATAGCAATGGTAAGACAAATCTTTCTATAACAGATGCCCCCTAATGTGTGAGATCAGAGGAGTATCTGTGATGGCCGAAATACATTATAAATAACCCAGAAGTGGAGTGGTAGAGAACCAACTGGATG
Organism: Picea sitchensis; assembly: GCA_010110895.2. Taxonomy (NCBI): domain Eukaryota; kingdom Viridiplantae; phylum Streptophyta; class Pinopsida; order Pinales; family Pinaceae; genus Picea; species Picea sitchensis. The sequence continues at coordinate 105,655 of SNQJ01S0008886.1, read as the reverse complement.
AACTCAATTGCTCATTACATTATGTACTGACTTTGCATACATGGATGCCAAGAATACAATGCAGATCCATGTGGAAAATATACCAAACGAGTGTTCATGGCCATGAATAGGCACATACAAATGCGGTTATATGCCAAAAGTTGTCATAGTCATGAACAAGGCCCAGTGAAACCAGTCTCAAAAATCAATATGAAGATATCTGCATACCATGGAGTACAATCAGATCTCCCATGATCACTGTAGTCAAATAGGTATTGGTCCAATAAAATGGAAGCAACAGCTCGGGAAAGTTGTGGCCACATAGTGATGTATTCAAGTCTTCTACACTATCCGCTAATGGTGCAAGTCTACATCATGTGAATAAATGAGTTGATGTTGAACATGATGAGACATCATTTGATTATCGGTCATTGAAGTATATCATTAACAAACGCGAGACAACCTACCAATAATGAAAGTAGGTATCAAGGCACCGAGTACATCTCTACAAATATGAATAAAGGAGTTGGTGTCGAACACTTGAGAGATCCATTGATCAAGATACATTGATGTATTCCCATCTGTCAATGGCGAGAGAGCCTGCCACTAATGAATGCAAGCCTCAAGGTACTCCTAAAACTCTAGGTCCCATATCCAAAATAAATGAGTTGAAGTCGATGGAAAGAGACCCGCTGAAAGGAGAGCATTGAGGCATCTCTCATCAGTCAGCACGAGAAACAAAGCAGGAGCTTCATGATTTGGTGGAGATCGGATGAAGAACATGTTCATGAACCAACGACCCTGTGAGTCTTTCGTGTGTACCAAATGCAAGCGGTACATGAAAAGGACCCTCTGAATAGCAGCCAATGATGAAAAACTGCTGACAAAGGTGAGGAAACCACCAATAAGGATAATGGCATCCAAGACACTGCACGAATCCCAAAGTGTGAATAGATGTCATGCCATCGAACATAAGAGAAACCACCTAGTCAACAACTAATGATGAAATGTTGATTGTTGGGTTCAGGGTGACCTACCAATGATGAAAGTAGGGTCAGGGTGCATGATAAGACCAAATTATCATGTGATTCTGAGACAAACTGAGGGTATGGCCGACATGCAAAGTCAATATTTCTGAGGAGTGGCTGATACAGGTTGATAGACTTCCTTTTAATAAGAGCATGAGACATATGGTGGACTCCGGCAGCATGGACTCAATGATGTGACAATTAGATGCAGGAGGCATCAATAAAGTTCTTTATAGGGATTGGAAGAGTAACCAGTCGGTAGAGAAAACTCTATAGCGAGATCATCTTCCTAAGGCCATGCTAAACCCAAAATTATGATGACACAAGGACTCAATAACTTTGTTCTTTGTTCAAAGGTGAAACGACTG
>SNQJ01S0008886.1:81350-99142 GCA_010110895.2 Picea sitchensis | reverse complement strand
CACTTAAATGTTCAAGTACAAGATGATTCAAAATGAAAATGTCTCCTTGGTATATATAGGAGACTAGGAGGTATAATTACAACTAATGGCCTAAAGCCAACATAAATAAAAGAACATTACTAATATAATATGCCCCAATTAAGGGGTAATGAGCTAATATTAGGGCTTAACTATATGAGCTAATATTAGAGCTAAAATAGGAAGTGTGGAAAGGAATGGACCTATCTGCTGAAGCATGCCTACTAGACATGGCATAAATGTGGTGAATCGGTGCCGAGAAGTTGAAAGTACCCATGAGGGAAGAATACATTCTGACACCGATATTCTCATTTGTTGGCTGAGAATTATCGATCACAGGGATCGATGGTCCAACATATGCGTTAGGAATAGAGTACACAAAGGATAACTGGTCGATCATCATGATCTCCCCCTGATGAGGAAAACAAAGTACATGGAAAATGGACGATACGACAACAACCATAGCATAGGTCCAATTGTGACCTAGTAACAAGTTATAATCGAGAGGTGCATCAACTACCTCTACTTCCAGCTCTACCGTCTTCCCACCTAACAGGATCGAAAATGTGGGGAGAATACCACGAGGGTGGAAGGAATGATCGTCGAATGAAGTCAACATGTTCGACGACTTGGAAAGGGTCAGAGAACCGATAGCTTTCCAACAGACCAGGGACATCATGCAAGTGGCAGCACCTTCATCAACGACCACTCGTTTGATAGTATACTTGGAATACTCCACGTGGATTTGAAAAGCCACATGGTAGAGTAAGCGAGGCTTCACGTCCGTGACATCAAAATTGATTACCTTCTAGCCACTAGGTTCTAGAGCTCCTAAGGCAGAGAGTAAGGCATTCCTCTATGATGGACATGTCTAGAGTACCTCCAAAGTTGACATTGCACAAGGGTTTTGGCCCAGATCTTCAACAATAGAGTATTTCTGGGCGACTCTAGCATTAGGGTTGTGGGTAGAGCACTTGAGTACTCCTTTCGGAATACGAGGTGGTGGCTCTAGTTTCTCGATCTGTAAGTTTGTCTCTGGGGGTGGAGGAGGAGCTTATAGGCTGGTACTAGCTTTTGAAGAGCTATAATCTCGAGAGCGGGTGGTTATATCAATTTTCGCATCGACCATATTGATGCAAACACGATCACCATCTTGCGACAGTGGGTTTTGACTTCCACCGGACGCATTACCGGCGTTCAAAGAACTCGAGGCTAAGTGATAGTTGTGTGGGAATGGATTCTTCATCACAACAGGCAGTAGATTCAAAAGCCTTGCAGCCTCCGCAAGTTTGGGGCACAAGTGGGTAAGGTGTTCATTGGTACAAATTTTACAAGGAAACTTCACCTTACGCTTCTCTTTTCTACCCTCTCCAGCATTATCATTTTGTTTCCCATTATTATCTTTGTCCATGGGTTTATTATTATTATTATTCCCACCCTAACGATTATTTCGACCTTTCCTTTTATTCTCATCTGGTTGTTGGTCACCATTTGGGTTTTTCGATGATTGCACGGAATGTACATCCACCGACTGGATGGGTTTCGAGGATCCAAACGAAGTTGGTCCTCCGACAAACTTTGTTTCCGAGTCTGTGGATTTTACATTGGTGGACCCTACAATGTCATCAACATGAGTTATGGGAGTTTTTCTAGGACTGTTATTTGTTCGCGGTGCATCTGGAATCCCAGACTGAGCATATATCAAATCAAATTGCTGGACTCTAAGGATAGCTTCTTCCTCGTTGAAGACCCCGGAAGTAGCAACGTCCTTTGAAATAGGAGCATGTAAAGACTTTAGGAACCATTCTTGAAGAAAGTTCGGGGGTATAGGAGTCTTAACCAACCGCCTTCGCCTATGCCATTCCTGGATATGGTCCGATATGTGAGTGTCGGTACCCTGGCGTAAAGTTTACAAAATTTCAAGGCCAGTATTATAAAGAATGGGCAGTTGAAAGTGATTGAGAAAGGCTAGCACCAATTGATGGAATGACCCATATGTTCCCCTAGGTAGCTCAATGTACCATTGTGACACCACTCCAATAAGAGTGTGCCTAATAGAATCATGGTTCAAAGAATTCGATGAGCACCAAAGGTGAAAAATAGTGACGTGATCACCAGGGTCTTCGCCATTCTTACCTTCAAACTTTGGAATGTCTGATGGAAGTTTGGTAGGGACAAGGGGCCATGTGGGTTCATGACTCACCGGGTCAATCATTAGATTAGACAAATCTGGCAGATTAAGTGTGGCCAGAAAGGGAATACGAGGTTGCGACACCTGACCCCATCCTCCCACAAAAGATTGTGTGTTAGGAACTGTGTTCCATCCAGGATTTTGGTGAGGACCAAAACCTTGTCTAGAATTATAAGACCCTCCTCCAGGTTGATTTGTAAAATATGGATTGGGCATCATTCCAGCAGGAATGTTCTGATAAGGGTTATGAAAATTGCCCCCAGTTGGATTAGATCCAAGTTGGGGGTTGTTAAAACTACCCCCAACTGGATTAGATCCAGGTTGGGGAGTGCCCAAAGTGTAAGACTGACCTCCTCCAGGTGGGAACCCAGAAGATTGAAGTGGATTCTTCATGCCAAAAGTATTGGTCAGAATCGACACTAAGGGGATAGGGATATAGGTCGGAATTTGTCCATCTGTTGGGTTTTTCCATCCAACCATAGAAGATTAGACCCGAGGTTAAGAATAGGGACACTCCCTACATTAGGATTCGCTTGGGGAATATGAGAACCACCAAACGGGGAAGGAGTGTAAGGAGGTGTAGTGCCCCCAAGTCCAAGGCTAGTGTTATGGCCAGCAGCTGCGATGGAAGTTGAAAGCTGCGAGGTGAAGTTAGGCATACCATAAGAAAACGGACTAGAAGCCATGGGGATGGTATGAACATTGTAACTCGGCGAGTGGCCAAAACCCCCAAAAGGGTTTGAGGCAAGAGATGAAGCATTAACTACAGGCTGAGCCATAGTACCAGTGTAAGCCTCCAACACTACCATTAATTATATTGGGATTTGGAGTCAAAGAACTCCCGGTGTTCTAAATACTAGTACTCATCCTTGTGGGATCACAAGTCTGAAAAGTGGATGTGTGTGTACCACTACTGATAACCCTACGCCTGTTAGAAGGCAAGGACTCAAAAACCAGTGGTAACTGTAACAACCAATGGGACCTGCAAGGAAGTTGGTTCAACTCCACGATGACTTATGACTCTTCCACAAATAAAAATATATCCTATGGCCAACTAGTAGTCAAAGAGCATACCAAAAATTCAAACAACCAATATGCATACAAACGGGCTAAAGTGGTTGAGTGGCCTCCCTTGCAAAAGAAGGTATGTCTTGTCCAGGAGGGACTTGAGACTCCCTGCTAAAGTTTAGAGGTAACAAAAGCAGTTATAAGGGCCCTCATGGGCTTAACAACCAGTCGGTCAGATCCTCCCAGAAAGGTAATCCTCCATAAAGGTTGTGTGTTATCCGACCCTTATCTAACTCAGGGTACAAGCAGAATAACCCCTGCAAGTAACCTATGAGATACCTAAGTCAATAAACTAATAAACCATTGTATAACCGATGCTTAGGCGATAAGTCGTAAGTCTAAATCACCATATGGGAAGGGTAGCAAAGCCTGAAACCTTGAAGGCACCGCCTCTCACAGAGGTATGGGCACTAGAAAGATCCCCAAATACAAATAAATCCATAGAAATATCTCTGACACTAGGTGAGTATCCAGGGGTTATCCCTTCAACTAACTTTGCGCGACCTCGTGATTAACTCTCGTGTGAGCGGAGCCTCCTAATCTTACCGATTATACAATGGACTTCTCAACTCCCTGTCTCAGACACGTATGTTGATTTAATTGCCTTGGAGAAGTTTACTCACAAAATCCTATTCCAAGGCACTAAATCCTAAGCTAGTTTGTGCACCCTAAAAATATAATCGTGACTAATCAATTTTAATTTAAAGCGTAAATTTTATTGGCCATGGTTACTCAAAAAGGTATGGAAGTGAAACTCATGGTGTTATGACTCTGCCATCAAATAAATATGGATATAATGCAAATTATATCTTTAACTTTTCAATGAATGATATGCTAATAAAAACAGTGCAGTCTTCAATTTCAAATCTACAATTTAGAAGTAAAATACGATCTTTCATTAAATGTGCTAAGCTAACGATAAAAATTCAAAGACAAAAATGCCAACCAATGCAAAATGCCTATTTTTTTGTATTTTCAATATTCTAAAAAGAAAATGCATGGATTGATAAGCAACTTGACAGATGAATTCTATTGTGTATAAAGTAGTAACTCAAGCATAATACCATGCAGCTAAGCAAACAACCCAGAAGCCAAGGACAAATTAAAAATAGAAAACAAAGAGAAAGACTATGCCCAAAAATTCAACTCCAAACAGGCTTCCTATCATCCCAAATAATCTCAACAGACACTACAGAGACCTAAGAAGGCTCAACAATCTTTAAATCCTACCCAACAGTCACTCAACCAAGCAAACAAGCAAGGGGAAGTGGTATACGTGACTATTTAGGAGAACAGATCGTATATACGCTTCTTGCAGTGAGACATCAAGCGTGTATACGTGACTGTCAAGACAAAAGGGGCATATATGCTTTAAAACAAGGCCAGGTAAGGGTAAAAGGATGAAAACTCAGACTCGTAGTGAACATGATCTGTCAAGCAGTGATACGACAAGAAACACAAAAGAAAAAGGGCAATGTAAGAAGAAAAAGTACTTCAACCCTTAGAAGGAAGATCTATCCCCAGTGGAGTCGCCAATTCTGTTACAAGGGAAAAAATCTTTATGGCCAAGGGTAAACCACAACAGATAGGTATGACTGCAGAAATCAACTCAATTCCAACATATGATGTACATACTAATGTGCAATGCAAGAAAGAGGCCTACCTCGATCCAACATTTGATGATGTTCCACCATTGAGCACTTTGACCCAAAGCTTTATACCTGCAAGAAGTTCTCAACAAACAAGCAAAGAAAGTAGATAGTGATGATATAAAAGGGATTAGCACATCCGATAGTATAATCCATTAATAAACATTACAAACATGCCCATGGATAATAATCATATATTTGCAAGATACCAATAGGTCGGGAAAGGAGTATTTCTATTAATAATTGATCAGCAAAAGTGTCAACATTACAGACTTCTATGTCGGCACGGTTCGAAACCAAGAAACCAAGTTCCTTCCAAATGGGTCTCCACCACTTCAATCCTCCACCAAAGGCAAGCTCATGAGAAAGAGGCAAAGAAATCCTCTCAACAATAAGGGAAGAGCTTGGGGGCTGAACACTGTGTTCAGACTTGAGGGACAAAGGGATGCAGATTCAATATGAAGTAATTTCTCCAGAGTAACTTTGCTCTCAATGTTGAATGCTTTCTCCCTCTTTTCCATAGTTCGAAATTGTGCTCTTATAGCCTCCAGAATGCAACTGAAGGGCTGAGTCAGAATGTTTCCAATATATGGATGGCCAAGGATCAGAGATCTTCTATCGTGACATGGAAACCCAACCTCATTTTGTATTTTCTGGCACAAATCCCAATATACGCAAGTTGTAGTGGAGCAGCAAGCATATACGCATCTTGTATAACCGATAGGGAGTGTATATGTGGAAAAATGTATATTTTAAGCTCTAGATTCATCAAAAAGGGATGATAAGTCTGCATAGGGAAATGGAAAAAGGCCCTATGTGCAAGATAGCAATGGTGAGGCAAATCTTGATATAACACCATCACTCTACATGTGTCTTTCCTTCACTTAGCTTCCTCCTAAAGCGTCCCACATGGTCTACTATTATGTGGGATTTTTTGTTTTATTAACTTTAAACCTTATAGAGAAAGTATGGTTAAATATTAGTTACGATTTCTTAATTAGTATGGATATTTGTTTATCTTAAAATTTATGGATATTTGTTTATCTTAAAATTTCCATTTCCATGCATTTGGTGTAATGTGGGTTAAAATGAGATCCCAACTATGTGAATGGCCATTTCCATGCATTTGGTGTAAAGTGGGTTAGAATGATATCTCAACTATGTGAATGGTGTTTTAGATATTTCAATTTTATGTTTTTGTTTTCTTTTATTATTTTAGTTTATATTTTTAATAAAAAAAAAAAAATATTATTAGATTTTAGTAGAAGATTTGGACTTTCTATTTTAATTCAAGAAATTTTAGTTACAATGTTAATTATCAAAAGTAAGTTGTTTTTGACGATATTTAACATGTTAACATCATATAATGTTAAGGCTAGTTATCTATCTTGTTTCCATGAAATATTTTTTATTTTCAAGACTATGTAAAATATTTTTCATTTTCAAGACTAGGTGTTATGCAATATCTAATGGTGGCACAAACATATAATCTAGAAACACTATCATCTGATTTTAGTTTAAACTTCTTTGAATCATTTCATAATAGTGGGGAAGAAAACATTTTAATTTTGTCTTCTCAACAAACATATAAACAATATGACAATTAGCCAAGCTTCTCTAGTACAATTTACTTTCAAAAGCATCATTAAATATTTGAGTTGCAATGCATTTCATAACTTGCACATTAATATGGACTTGATAAATAAAATGTGTACTATGCTAATAATGCCCTTGGAAATGGCCATGGACTACTATTACTACAATTTTGAAATTGCATGTTTTTATCAATGATCACCACAATGTCATAATGTACCAATCTCAATTCACAAAACACTTCATTCATACTATAAACTGGAATTGTATTGATTTAATTGATTACATTTTGGTGTGTGGAGCCTACCCGAGTGATGAGCTTAAGGAATGTGGAACCCATCCCAAATTTCCAATATTATGAAAAATATGAATATATCGTGGTCAACAATCAAGTACATGAATATATAGTTCAGGAAGTAGGTAACAAATTATTTTATTTTTGCAACATATCAATATCATATTATTGTTTCAACCTCAACAAGGTTGGTCTCTCCTATAGTTTTGGTATCACATATGAAAATATATAATTTATCATTACAGATTAATTAATTATGTACTTATTAAAACTTGCGTTAATTTGTTAGAGAAATCAAATATAAAAACAAAGGTGTCAAAGTTTTTATGGAGGACCATTCAATTTACATCACTTTTTTTCTTCTTCAGAGTGGGAGGTGTTCAAACGAAACTCATTAGTTTACACTTGATTTTCATGTGCATAAGTTTCCATAATTACAATTCTATATAGGTAAGTTGTAAGATTAGTGAGATTAGAGTTTGATTCATTACTTTGATCTATCTAAAATATTATGTACAATTAAAACTCATGTACATATAGATGACATATGGTTATCTATTGTAATATCTTTAAAGTTTCATTCTAAATTCTGACCCATCGGACCTGGACCTGATACTGATTTCTTTGTGTATGCCCATGAAAAAAAGAGATTTAATTACAATTTCTGGTAAGTAGTTAATCCATGACATAGTTTCCCTGGCTCAAGATGTTATGCTCTCAATTATGTCTCATAATATTCCTTCTATTATGATGATGTTGGACCTATCTAAAGCTTATGACAAATTTAGTTGGTTTTTTATTAGGCTATTCCTGATACAAATGGGGATGAATCTTGCCTCTATCAATTGGATAATGGGGTTTATAGACTCATCTTCTTTCATTGTCCTAATCAATGGCTCTATGTCCATCTTATTCCATCCCTCAAGGCTCCGTCAGGGCTATCCCATGTCTCCATTCCTTTTCCTCATTATTGTTGAAGGAATAAGCAAGTTAATTGGCAACACAAGGAGAAGAAGTATTCTTAAAGGAGTAAAAAAAATCCCCCTTATAAATTCTTACTCATTTTATTTTTGTTGACAACGTGCTCCTCTTTGGTGCAGGGTCCACGCAGAAATTCTAGGTTCTAAAAGGAATTCTGGATTTATTTTGTTCAACTACAAGTATGCAGATCAACTTTTCTGATCCAAAAATACTAAGATGTTAAATTAGTTATTAAGTAGACACTAACATCAAACCATATTTGGGAAATGAAGATCGTCTTGAGTATTGCAAAATATCATGTGAAAACGCTTACTTATCCATAAACTTCATTAACTGATAATAACTTGTGGAAATAAAAATGTGAACATGGAGAGAAATATTAACAACAAAGATCAAGGCACATTACACAAGTTGATAACAGAGTTCACCCATCTTGGGCTACGTCTCTGGGTCTATTTCAAAATGAGAGAAAACTCTATTAATGATCAAATATGATTCTTTTACAATGAATTTATGATACGTTGCTCAAACACAAGTGTAATTGTCAAAATCGGCACTGCCTCGAAAAATCAAAACTTTTGACTTTAAACATCCTATACTTCTCTCAAAGAGCTCTATGGCATGAAAAATGATGCAAGCACGAAATATACAATCTCTCCTTCCACACATTCCAATACAACCCCAGTCTCTTATTTGGCACACAATTCTATACAATTTCGCTTTAGATCTTGGCATGGAACACCATGTAGTGTAGTTGGTCGGGCGCTAGGTTTATATAGGGGAAATCGGGGGGTCGAACCCCACCCGACCCCCTATATGCTCGGATGGGAAACAAACCAAACTGTAATTATAAATATTCTCATGGGAAAGATCAAGCACCAACAGTTGGCGCATTGGTTATGTGGTAATTAGTTAATCTGATGGTTAGGCGGAGGTCGAGGGTTCCAATCCATTGACCCCCTCTTATTTGGTGGTTGTTACAACAAAAAATTTAATATATTAAAGCCCAATAAAACATTCGATGATACAATTAGTCGAGTTGGTTGTGGTGTATGGTTTAAGTCGTTGGCCCGGTGCAAGGAGGTCGGGGTTTCGATTCCCTGCGACCCCAACAAACTTTTGGATACCCTTAGCCAACATTAGCCAAACAGAGAGTGTCACATGGCATCCTTTGGTTGGTCCACCTGTTGTACAGTCAACGTCACATCAACGCATAGTCAACCTGCCTGTGTCAGCTGCCACTTTTCAATGCCACATCATCTCCGTACTTCCACCTGTCACCTGCCACATCACTGTACAAACTTCCACGTCTCACCCTTTCAATGGTGCCATGTAGACCATATGGATGCCACATGGAAAACTTTTACTGGTCCAACTAGGTGTCGAAAATTCCAAAATTGAGTGACACGTGTCAGCGTCTTGTGATGCCATGTTAGTGTGCTAACATCATCATGATGTCACCCTATTCCCTATCAACTATATGCATGGCCACGTGGCATCATGTGGGATTTCCACATGGCACCCCCATTTTTCCATTTTGTTATTTTTTTCTGGAGCTTTGAAAGGCCATAACTTCCTCATACAACGCCCATTTGAGGTCGTTCAAATTGCATTGGAAAGCTCTCATCGATCTCTACATAATAAATTAATTTCCATTATAATTTGAGACTATCACTTTTTAGCGTTCCAGATCTTCCTGGATCACACTTCCGCACTAAATAAATTTTGGACCTCCAAAAGTATGGATCATTCAGAAATGAAGTGAGGGTATCGTCACATCACTTGTCTAGTATCATCCATCCATCTTGATTGGATAATGAGCATTTGACTCATCACAACAACAACGAAGACTGAAACAACACTGTTGATCAAGCTAATCATTCCCTCAAATTCATAAACTCTGCCATTCATTATTGCAACTACTAACCATACTCCATTGACTAGCATAAAATTGACAAACAAAATTGAATATATAGATGCAAAAAACAATGAATCATCAACATATTTTTCCTTCTTAATAGGAACAACATCAACGAAAGGAATTGTTTTCTGTAGGATGTAAATATGGATCTTGGATACTAATATTAATTAGCATTTTCATAAATGAAATAGGTCATTTCTTTTCCTTCCATCAGGGATTACATTATCCTTTGAAGAATAAGTATGTGAATTAGAACTAGCAATAGAAAATATACCTTTAACGCCCATAGTTGTAACTTTAGAATCTGATCCAAGATCCTAAACTATGGTTGGGCCTTTTGTTTAACTTTGTCGTTGAACTTATTTGGTAGCCTCTCTGGATACAAATTCCAACACGTTGCCTTCTCATGTCCTTTATTCTTGCTATGAGAACATGTATGCTTCTCTTCTTCTTTTCCCTTTGATTGCTTCTTGAAGTTATGTGGATTTCCTTTGGATTTACCACAAGTTCCCTTGGCCTTATTTCGATCCTCATACATTTCTTCCACCATGGCCTTCATTTCCATGAATGAAAAAAAAAAATTGCCTCTTCAGTACCGAAAGGATTTGGATTAGAAGCATCCCCATCTTTTGTTGAAGTCATTTCTTGCCTCTGAAATGCACACCTCGAACCAATCTCAGGAATGTACTCTTCAACGATCCTTCACCAAGATTGATTTTGGACCTCATAAGCATTCACTTGCAAATACACGTCAAACCAGATCTGATACCAACTTGATCTGAAAATCCTTAGATGTTAAATTAGTTCTTAAGAAAACACTATCATTCAATCAGATTCGGGAAATGAAGATCATCTTGAATATTTGAAAAATATCATGTGAAAACACTTACTTATCCATAAAATTCATTAATTGATAATACCTTGCAGAAATAAAAATGTGAACATGGAGAGAAAATTAACAACAAAGATCAAGGCACATTACACAAGTTGATAATGGAGTTCACCCATCTTGGGCTACGTCTTTGGGTCCACTTCAAAGTGAGATGCTTCTCTAATAATGCTCAAATATGCTTCATTTTACAATGACCTTTTGATATGTTCCTCAAAGAAAAGTGTAATTGTCGAAATTGACACCACCTCATAAAACTGAAAATTTTGACTGTAAACACCCTATACTTCTCTCAAAGAGCTCTATGGCACGAAAAGTTATGCAAGCATGAAATATACAATATCTCCTTGCACACATTCAAATGAAACCCCACTCTATTCTTTGACACGTAATTATATACAATTCCACTCTAGATATTGACACAGAACACCATGTAGTGTTGTTGGTCAGGCGCTAGGTTTATATATGGGAAGTCAGGGGGTCGAACCCCACCCAACCCCCTATATGCTCAGATGGGCAACAAACCAAACTTTAATTACAAATATTCCGGTGGACTGGATCAAGCACCAACAGTTGGCACATTGGTTACATGGTAATTAGTTAAGCGGATGGGTAGGCATAGGTCGTGGATTCCAATCCATAGACCCCCCCTCATTTGGTGGTTGTTACAACAAAAACTTTAATATATTAAAGCCCGATAGAATATTCAACGATATGGTTAGCCCAGTTGGTTGTGGTGTATGGTTTAAGTCATCGAATCGGTGCAAGGAGGTCGAGGGTTCGATTCCCTTCGACCCCAACAAAATTGTGGGTACCCTTTTCCAACATTAGCCAATCAGGAGAGTGTCATGTGGCATTCTCTAGTTGGTCCACATGTTGTATAGTTCTCGCCATGTTAACGCAAAATCATCATGCATGTGTCAATTGCCACCTATCAATTCCACATCATCACCGTACTTCCACCTGTCACCTACCACGTCACTGTACGACCCACCACATGTCACCCTTTCAATGTTTCCACGTGGATGATACGGATGCCACATGGTAAATTTTTATTGATCCAACTGGGTGCCGAAAATTCCAAAACTAACTGACATGTGTCAACCTCTCGTACTGCCACATAGGCATGTTGACATCATCATGACATCACCTTGTTCCCTGTTAGTTGTATAGATGGTCACGTAGCAAATTTTGTGCCTACCACGTGGCACCCCCACTTTGTCATTTTGTTTATTTTTTCTGAAACTTTGAAAGGCCATAACTTCCTCATACGACGTCCATTTGAGGTTGTTCAAATTGTGTTGGATATCTCTCGTCGAACTCTACGTAATGAATTCATTTCCATCAACATTTGAGACTATCAATTTTTTAGCATTTCAGATCCTCCTGGATCATTGTCCAAGTCCACCATTTTAGTTATCTCTCTCGGGGAGGAATCTCAGGTCATGTTGGCCAATACTTTCCCATTATCTTGAAAAAACATTGAAGGACTCAAATATTTGGGTTTTGAGTTGAAACCAAATGCTTACTCGTATGATAATTGGACGTGTCTCAATAAAAAAATTGAAGTGAGAATTCCCTTGTGGGTTCACCATTGGTTATATAGGGGAGGTCATCTTGTTATTTTGCAATTTGTGATCAACAACATTCTAGTATATTGGACGTCCATTGCAAAAATTCCAAAAGATATCTGAACAAAAATAAGAAAAGCTTTCTTTTAGTTCTTATGATTAGGTATAAAGAATGTAAAGGGTATTCCTCTTGTCAAATGGTCGCACATAGCCATGCCAAAAGGCTTAGGGTATGGGGAATCAAGAACATATATTGGTTTTTTAGGGCTCTAGCAACAAAGAGTTTGTGGAGGTTAATCCATAACAACATGATTTGGGGAAGAGTTGTGTTTTCAAAATATTTAGCGGGCAAGTCTATGGAGGACTAGTTTCGCACACAATGGAAATTGGTAGTCAACTGCTCTACTATTTGGAAGGATTTGGTGAAATCTTTCCACCTCATTGGATATTGGACTATATGGAATTTAGGAAACAATAAAAGTTGAAGGATAGGGGAGGATCCTTGGGAAGGTTCTGATGGTGCTTATAAATTATCCGAGGATTTTTTTTATCTCTCCATGCAAAAGGAATATTCTCCTTTTGGGACACAAGTGTTTGAGGTCTCAATATAGCAGGTCGAAGTGAATGGTGGATGGAGTCAGACTTGGGGTTATAAGGTGGTGAAGAGATAGAATGGAAACGTTGCATGGATAACCTTAGGTCCAAATTCATCACACTATAAGAATAGAAGGTCGACACTATGTGTTGGTATAAGAATTTGTAGACAGGGAACTACATGACAAAGTTAGGCTACTTATCCCTCATTGAAGAGGCTTTCTTAGGTGAGTTGTTGTGGTGGTGGTGGGACAAAGTGTGGATCTTGCATTCCTCGCTTAGGTAAAAAATCTTCTTGTGGCTAGCACTACATGAAAAGCTCTTGACATGGGATAATGACCTCATAAGAGGTTGGGTTAGTCCCAACATATGCGCACTTTGTAAGAAGGATGTTGAATCCTCTCTTCAATTTTTCTTTATGTGTCCCTATGTGCAACAAGTTTGGTCTTTAGTCTCTTCTTTTTATAAGGTAAATTATTGTTCCTTGATCGATCGTCTGGAAGATTAGCTTAACTTTTGGTTGGAAGAAGCTGAAGTTAAATCCTTTGGGTCTCTTCCATGTTTCTTCAATTCTTTTATTTAAAGGGCACGTAACATGAGAATCTTCCAAGATAAATTTATCCCAACAAAGGTGGCGGTTGGTTTGGTGACAAAACTTACTTAGGAATTTAAATGTGAGCCGAAGAAATGCAAACCTTGTAATCCAATCATGCCCACGTTGCTCGATGATACTCCTTGGGGATTCTTAAATTGTTCTAGCTAGGTTCATCCCCCTCATTGTGCTATTGGATTGGATTTACATGTGTCTGATGCCCATTTTTCTAGGTTAAATATGCTCCATATTGGGGAACTAACATGTAGCGTAGTTCACAACACTGTGGACGTTTCTCTTCCTAAAAAGACTTTAAATTTGAGGAAAATTTAGGTTATGGGTGAATCCAAGGTGATAATCGACTGGGCCAACACCAAATTTCAGGTTTAGACAATTCATCTACAATCTTTCTTGAATCAGATCCATGCCTTCCTCCTCAATTTCAAATGCTATTCTTTCTCCCATATTTTTCAGAGAATTAAATACAAGGGCATACACTCTTTCCAAAGAATCCCTTTCCTTGGAGGAGAGTCATTTCATCTCAAATGAATTCTATGAGGGTCACGTATGTGAGGAAACTTCCTTCATGTTGTAGTTTGTCCCTCTGGTCTCTTTTTATCATTATTTTTCCTTTTTTGTAATGGAGAAAGACATGGGATGTTATAGTGGGGTCATTAGTTGGTATCAGACATAGTAAGATCAATAAAATAGTTATGTATATTTTTTCTATCTACTAATAGTAAAAGAGACATCAAGCTAGGATAAAGAGGTGAAGAGTGATTCATTTTTCTCAGTTTAGGATGAAGAATAATGATCAGTTCTTTTTGAGGACGGTAAAACATATATTATCATTGCAATATAAAAAATAAAAAAAAACTTCTGGAAGAAAAAAAAATAGTGAAGTTAAGAAAAATATATAACCAAATTCTTATTTATAGTCCCGAGCTCATACAAAAAAAACAACACATTTTAGAATAGTTGAAATAAGAGTATGAATTTCCAATACAAGAATAGTTTATAACATAAATAATATCTTTACAACAATTCTAGCATAGTAGCAAACATTGGAATAGTCCCACATTCATTGACCGCACTAGAACCAAAGCTCTTCCAAAATACTAGCCACCAAAGGGTTCTCCTTATTAAGACTATATAAAAAGGTTTACAAAAGTTATGCAAGCAAAAAAACCTTATTTCTCTAGTATCTAGGTTACACTTATAACTCTTTACAAAATAACTATCTCTTTGGCTCCTTGATTCCTTCTGGGTAGTTTTGTCTATTTTCTTGTTCTTTCTTTCTTTTCCAAAACATTTTAAATTTAAAAATATAATTTTGTCATCGTTTGGGAGTATTACATTATGTTCTTTGTTTTCCATGTAGACTCTCAACACTTCATATTGAGAGGATAATTTTTTAAAGCACCTATAGTTTAGTTGTTCATATGCTCTACCTCAAAGGTCACTAACTATTTGGTATGGGCCCCATTCCATTATGAAGTGTGTTGATGTATGAGTTAATTAAATTGATTTCTTTTAAGGGAATATAGACATGCTCCATCAATACCTCCTTTGTAATATTTGAAGTCATGCTTATATATATTTTCTTTTGATTTATAATTCCTTCCATCTATTTCATCTGCTCAGTAGATGGTTAGGGTGCAATCATTCAACCGAGAGAATGAAGATGCCATATTTCAATGAATTTCTCAGCAACTTGGTGAAAATTTTAACACTTTCTAACTAAGGTAATGAAATATTTGTCGAAAGATGAGTTTGCAGATCTGCAACTTGCCAATGATGTATAGTTACATTGAATGTTATTTGGAGTGTCCTTTTATGTAGTATACAATTTCATTATCTCATCTAACCCCATTCAAACTCCTTCTAGAATTGAAATCATGTCTCTAATGTCATTATGAAAATTTAAGAATTGATATGAACAATCATGGAAATCCTATAGGTTTTTGTACATCATCCTCTATGCAATGTTTAGCTCATATTGTATAGAAAAGACATGATATTTGAACTTAAACAAGTTGTTCATGTATCCTTTGAGTTGTGATACTTGTTCCTCGAGAGACCTTGTTTTCTTCTTATAGTCCTCTATTTCTCCAACCAACTTGAGAACATTGGATTTCGTTGCTTGTGTACAAGTGACACGTGTAGACGCTGTAGCCATTGGATATTTATCTATATATGTAAGAATATGATTATCTACTATGACTGTTAACTCTAGGATTCCAACTAACTCCATCTTATTTTATGTTTTCCTTACTATTTGCTTATTTCTCTTATCAAAGCCAAATGAATCCATCATTGTGACTAATTCTGACTTTGATGAGGTAAAACAAACTAATCCCATCTCAGGGAATGGGAAGTGACCTCTAGTGATGGATTGTCTTGTGGGATTAATTGGTATCCTTGGATTAGATGATCCTTCTCCCATAGACCCCATGTTGTCTATTTATCCTTTCTTCTTTTTCTCTACTTCTACTTTGGCTTTTGATACTTGTGTTTTCAAAGCTTCTTATTTCCTTTGTGCTTCTTGTGCTTATAGAGCYTCTTCTTTCCTTTGTTCTTCTTATTTTGCTTTGGCCTCTTTTTGCTCTCTTCTTATTCTTGTTTTCTCTGCTTCTTTCTATTTTCCTTCTTGCACAACCTTTTCTTTATGTKYTTACATTTTCTTCTTGTCCTTGGCTCCTTTACCTTTGCCACCCATTCTTACTACTAGCTCATTGAGTTGTGAAGCTCTTTAGTAGAGATCTTCCTCCTGCCACACTTGATTTGTATAGGGAAATTTGTATTTACATGCTAAGTAATGGAGGGCTATCACAACATGACGGTCACACCTTTTGAATCTCTCTATTCCAAAATTGAAGACAACTATTGCTTCACCTACTTCGACAACAATCTTCACATTCTCTAAATTGTATGCACCTATGCATAGTGGACGTGGTGTCCATGGAGCTTTCTTATTTTTGGAAAGAAAGTTGGTTTCATATTGTATCTCTTGAAGGACTAATTTATCTAGAATGAACTTGGGTAGTAGGTGAGGAGGTTGGTTGGTTCCAAATATTCTCATATAAGTTACCTTTTCTATCCGGTACCAATCACCATTAGTATCAATCATTTGGATGGACTTGTCTATCATGCACTGTGAATTCTTGTAGAAAATCAACCTATACAAAAGAGAGATGAAATGCTCACATGTCTTGATATAGTAAATCATGTACTTATGATCCCATAAACTTTTATAGTACACATGGATTGGTTTTTTTCTAGGCCACAACTACAATCCCATCCTAGGAAAGTTGTCAGTGAAACATACCACATCTAGCAAGTAGGAGGACATGTAGAAAGACGAGATAATTCTTGTAGCTAGGTACTTGATTTTGGAAATGGCCTAGAATAATGTAGCTCATGGGATAGAGGTTCAATTGAAGAGTGTTCCAACCTTGGTCACCTGGTATGTTAATGGTACCTAAGATTCTTTGAAATGATTTGCATCCTCTTTCCATATAGTATGTTGATCAAGGCCACTATTAGTATGTAAGGTGTTCTGAGGTTTTATGTTGGGTATGCACGTGCCCATTGTGACATGAATTTATTTTGAGGAGTCCACCAGCTCTTCAAAAGTTGATGAGAGTTGAGGGTGATTTGGAGAACCCTTTCATTTGTAAGATCAACCTCTGACATAGGAAAGTTATAGCCTATATCTAGGTTTGATGGCTAGAAGGATGAAATGGATTTCTCTTCAATGTTTTCTATCAATCTATTCTCAATGTCTATGTGGATTATAAGTGATGATATGACCTCGATGCAAGGTAGCACAGTTGGTTTGGTTGCTACTTTGCAAAGACCAAATCTTTTGATAGTTTAATATACCCCAACATATGGATTCTCCTCAACTTGTAGTGGAGGTAGTTTGGGGTTCCTATTATTCTTCGAACATCTAATATATCTCAACCCATTCATAACTAGTTTTTGAATTAATATTACACATTGTATCCCCATAAAATGGCCCTACGACCTTCGCCTCTTCAAGTTCTTTTAATACCTCCCTATCTAGATTAATATCATGAATTACCTCCTTCTATTTACGTGTTCTTTTATAATCCATCTCCAAATCCTATAAATCATTCATGTCTATTGGGTATGTGTTATATTCTTTGCACGAGTAGTAGTGTCTGAGCATCTGTGTCGGGTGCGTAGGGGGGTTAGAGGGGGGGTGCAGGGGCAGCGCCCCCGAAATTTTTTTTTCGGGACCACATGATATTTAGGTGGTTTTTTCGGCACATGGTTTTTTGCCGATGGTTTTCTATTTCTGGTTAAGGTATTAGGGTTTTGGACTAATCCAGGTCATTGGGTTAGGGTTTTGGATGCCACTGGATCCTATATGTATATTGTATTGTAAACAATGTAACACAATG
>SNQJ01S0008886.1:51673-81169 GCA_010110895.2 Picea sitchensis | reverse complement strand
GCACATGGTTTTTTGCCGATGGTTTTCTATTTCCGGTTAAGGAATTAGGGTTTTGGACTAATCCAAGTCATTGGGTTAGGGTTTTGGATGTCGCTGGCTCCTATATGTATATTGTATTGTAAACAATGTAACACAATGTATGACTATAATATATGCTTGTTTTCCCGGTTTGAATTTCCAGGTGAAAAATCTTTGTGTAATGTTTGTATTTGTCATTGTAGCTTTTCTGTTATTTTCTGAATATCAGTTTGCAGTAGATATTGTACAAGGTTAGAATTTACAATGTCAACAACCATGCAAATTAACATGATTAAAAAAAACCATTACAAAATCCATGTATAAAGAAATGTGACATCTCTCATAAAATTTAGTGGTGCATCTTTGTGCACCGAATTTTTCCATATAGTGGTTGTACATGCCCCCACAAGACCTCCCTCCACCATTATTAAACACATATCAATTCAACATAGCAACGTGCTATGTAATATTTATCCTCTACCATAGGGTCCACTCAAAGTGCCTTGGGTCCACAAGTATATCCATAATAAATAATGTTTCAAAGTCCGCATGCTTATCCATAATATATAATCAAGTTGGAGATGGTGCTCATGATATAAATTAATCATTATTTTTGGAAATTCTTTAGAATACTTAAAGTGACGAATATTAGTAAGTGACAAGATGTAGGATTCCATGTCATGCATTATAACAAAGGTAAATTCTTAAGAATGTTTATTTAAAGCAGGGGTTAAGTATAACTAAAGTAATCATGTATATGGAGAGATTAAATAATAGTAATAGTTTTATAAAAAAAAATTACTGGAAAATTTGTTATAATATGACTAAATAGTAGGAAAGATAAGTATTATTAGTTGTTATTTGTGAATGCAGGTTAATTCATCATTGCTATTTAAAGATAATCATGCTAGTTGAAATAACTCACTAGTAGTATATAAGGGGAAAAACTTCCACTCCTGCTAAATACCTTTAGGAATTGGGCCATTAACCTTTTTCCTTATGGGAAAGGAGGATGAGTTATTAAATAATGAAAACCAGTTTTAGATATTACTTAAGGACCACGAAACTATTTCAATTTAAATAAAATATCTTTACAATTTTTATTTTTTTTGTAAGCTAGTTGTTTGAATTACCTATCATGAACAAAAATTACATAAGAGGTTCTGGATATTGGTGTTGAGACTACCATAGAAGGAAACCAACCCCACCACCAGGTATAAAAGTTCCATAAAATCTTACTGCGACTACTGCTAATTGACATGATTACATACTTTAGACTATAATAAACTATTATGGACCTATAAATATACCAGCATAAATGTCTATGTAGTTTGATAGGCTAGAAAAAAGCAACAAAAAACAAAAAATAACAGTTCATGATAGATTATTTGTTGAGGGAATTATAGGGAAAGGCATGCCTTGATGATTCCAACGACTTGGGGGGCATTATTTCCTGGAGCAGTTCCTCTTTAGTCTGTTGTTGTGCATTGTTCTTCGTGCCCGAGTCCATAAGCTAGTCCAAGCATTTCTCCATCATCTCCTAGAAAAAAAAAATCTCATCATTATCTCGACAAAGCTCCATGATGATTTCTCTCCGAGCATCAATGAAAATCAGGTGGGGAGGGGGAAAAGGAAGATATTTGGAGGCAACTTCTAGGTTGGGGAAATGGGTGGCGATGTCGGAAGTGGTCACAGGAGTAGTGGAAAGCTTGAAATATTCGGCCTTGGATGGAGAAGAGGAGAAGTGATTGTCCATTCAGGAGTGATAAGGACATACACAACATGAACCAGGTGGGAAGCGTGTGTAGGGGGTTTTATCACTCAAGATAGAGAGGGAGCTAGCTCGAATCGATCTAGCACATTCTATGTGCATGCGTAAGAACTAATGAAGGCAAAGACTGAAGAAGACAGAGGAGAAGAGGACTCGCGCGACGAGGAAGAAAGGCATGTAGCAAGGTAAGAGCGACGAGTTGAGGTTGGAAAACTAGAGAGCACGTAGAGAAGAATGAATGAAAAGATTTGGTCTCTTCCTAGTGAAGACATCGACTTTAAGGAACGGAAGGATATGGAGATCCATCAACTTCACATGAGTGGCAATCATGATGGAGGCCAACTGTAGAGACGTTCACTAGAGATGACATTTCAGGATTAATGAATGTTTTCGGGGCGCCAAACAAGGTGATGGTGGGAGGGTCGTTTGGTGTAGATCTTGCATGACATGGTAGTCAGATGTCACCCCATTCGGGGTCAATAACTTTACAATTTCGCTTTTAAGGAAAAATGGATTTTAGTAGAAAGGATATCATTACCTTATTTGAACAACCAAATGAAAAATCACACACCGTTTTATATTAAAACACTTCTTAATCATACTAATTTATCAATTTTTTACTAATTCATGGGAACAATGACATCTTTACTTGTTAATGAGAGCAATAGTAGAATAAACATCGTCATCGCTATCTCATTCATCAATGTTTTTTTCATAGGCTGCAAGAGTTTAATTTTTTACTCACACATTAAATAATGGTTCTACATCAATAACATCTCCTCATTCTCTAGGTCAACCTATTATTGCATATCCTAAAAAAGGTTTCCATCCATGGTTAATTATTTAAAAATGATATTGATGTTAACACTTAAAGCAATAGACAAATATATTATTAGTGCCATGTAGGTGCACTATTATGTGATGAAGATTGCAATTCTCTATAAATTTCTCATTTATCATATAATGATGAAACTTTGCTTTCTTCCTCAAAATATTGATGAATCAAATGATATCTTCATTCCAATGCTCTTCTCTTCTTCTATCTAAATGAGATTCTTTCTCACCATAATAATTAATTAGGTAAGGTATTATAACATTCCATTCAAGGTTCCCCGGATGGGGTTTTGGGGAGGAGGGGGATATCAGATATCAAGTCAATGGCCCACATTGAATTGCGACAGGGACAAAGGATCCTACCACATCCATCCATGCAAAACCTCGAGAATGTTAATGTCGGTGCTCCTTCCAAACTATTGATGAGAAATTTAATGCAGTGTGGTGCTCCTTCCTTCTGATATTAGCCATCATGGAAGAATGGAGAAGGAGGTGCCATTTGACTGGGGTTCTCTCTGCGGAGTGATAGGCACGTAGAATATTCAATGTCGAAGTTAATACCACTTGAGCATAGTACTAATGCCTCGTTTGTTGGATCCTTCGATATAAATCACCAAGGAGGAATGTTGATCCGGATTATTTTTGGCACGAAATGAGAGCGAAGATATAATAAACAAATGCACAGAGATATCGCGTATATCCAATAATATAACATAAATGTATCATAGATGCAACCATAAACACAGAGATACAATAATACATGATTTCTACTAATGAAATAAATGTACAAAGACTGTAAAAATACAGAGTGAAAGACTCGCTAGAATGGTGGCAGCTTATCTCTGAGAAGAGATGTGACAGCTACTCGCATTCGCAAGAAGATGATTACAATGAGGCTCTGAAGGCCTTTTTACAATAAACAAGAATGCCCAAAACCCTAGACATCCAAAAACCTAACCCTAGGATATGAAGCACTAAAAGTCATGTGGGCCCTGTTTGGGTAAGTTAGTACATCAACTTCCCGAGGTCGTAACTTTTGCATACGATCTCCGTTTTAGGCGCATGATAGCTCATTGGAAAGGTATCTTCGAGGAGATTCATTTTGGAGGCAATATTCAAGGAACTTAGATAGTTCTCCCCGTTTTCCAAAAAATGTCGTTTAGGGCCTCAAAATGGCCCCAGAAGTTAAAAACTACTAAAAATAGTAAATTAACAAAATTGCCAAAAAAACTGTTTTGAGCCAGTTGGAAAAGGTGAGTGGCCACCAATATCCACCTAGATAAATCCTCCTTCATTAGGAACAAATGGTGTCCATTGCATTGATTTCTTGGGGGAGAGGAAAAAGCGTTTGTTGAATCTGAATCTTGGTGAGTTGCTTGCCTTGCTGGAGACATCGCACTGCTCAGTTTGTGGAAGTCTGTCACGAACCTGTTGAGGCTTAGGTTGTTCAACAAGTCGAGCTACATGAGAGGAAAATGTGCAGAAGAAATCTGTGCACTTTGTTGCAACCTTGTCGACCTGCTTCTATTGGATAAAAGGTGCTTGGGGCGAGGCTGTAGTGGTTGCAGTGTCCTTTTGTTCCCCTTTTGAATAGATTATGAAGAAGTTGAATTTTGTAGTATGAGATACTACCTTGCGGCATTGTTTAGGTGGAACAATAGTTGTAACTACCTCTAGTATTATGTAGAGATGATACCCTAGAGAAACAATGACACTGCGGGGTCGAGAATCATAAACAACATGGTGTCTCCACATATATGGTTGGCCCAAGAGAACATCACAAACATCCAATGGGGAAACATCACATAATACCTCATCCTTGAAGGGTTGGATGCCGTATGACAATTGACATTGTTGGCTAACATGAAGATCTCGTCCTTGGCAAAGCCACCCGATGTTGTATGGTTGAGGGTGTGGTGTTGTCGACAATCACAACTGTTTGACAACCTCTAGTGAGATGAGGTTCTTCTGGCTTCCGCTATCAACAATAAAATGCAGCGGGGTCCCCTTCACCCACATCTATGAATGAAAAAGGCGCTCCCCCTCTTCAGGATCTGTTGGTTCTTCTGGTTGAATTGTTGTGGTTGCGACAATAGTAGTGGCATCTGCGTCAATGATCTGTCCTTTACCAGTATTTTCAGAATCAGATTTTGAATCAGGGTTCAGCTCCTTGTCTTTGATCTCGACCACCAATGATTGTTTTAAGCGACATTCATCAGTGTTGTGCTAGGGGCTTTTGTGGAAATTGCACCATTTTTCGGTGTCCTTCTTTGTCTTCCCGTGACCCTTCTTTTCCTGTGGCTTGGACTGGTTTTTGGGAGACTGTTTGTTAGGGTCATCTTTGTCATACTTTGGTTGTTGCGGATTTGTAGACCCGAACTCCCGTTTGTTCTAGTGCTTGAATTTATCCTCAATTTTAATAGCATATCGATAAGTAGCACTGAGTGATGAGATGTCCAAAAAATCCATTTCAGTTTGGATGTATCTGTGTAGAGCCCCATGGTATTTTAGAACCAAATGTCGTTCAGAGTCTTTGATACCCAGCTTGGTGTGCAAGGTATGGAAGGTATTGGTTAACTCCAGAACTGCTTGGCCTCTCTCTTGCCGCAGTGTGGTCCATCTCATGTACTAGTCCTCATAGTTGCCAACAAGGTAATATTGTTCCTTTACCGGATCCACAAAAAATTCCCAAGTGGGATTGGCCCCATATATTCCAAACTCCTTTGTGGAACTTTTCTCCCAGTAAGTTTCCCACCAATGTTTGACATGGGGGAGAGCTTTAAGGAGTGTGAAGGTGATCTTTTCGCTGTCGGAAAAATGGTGAACATAGAAATAATTGTTTAGCAGATTTAACCATTTGTCTAGGGCATCCGCATCTATCTGACCTTCAAATATGGGAATATCAAAATTAACCTATACCTTGAAAGGAGAGGTGCTTCCAAAGTGGATGTTTGATGAAGATGCGTCTGTTGCTATCGACAGGTGTTGAAGGATGTGGGAAAAATTCTCCATCATTTCTTCCCTCTGTCACGTGAGAGCTTGCTCAAGCAACAGATTTATAGGATTGTCTTCTCCGTCGTTTTTATTTTCTTCCTCCATGGAGGGTTTCTTGGGCATGAGAGAGCGATTGTATTCAAGAGAGACAATCTTGAGACCCAATTTTCTATACTCGGACCTCGTCGGGGACATGCACTGAAAAAACGATCAAGAGTAGCCTACTCTGATACCACTGATCCGGATTATTTTCAGCACGAAATGAGAGCGGAGATATAATAAAGAAATGCAAGAGATATTGCAGATATAAAATAATATAACACAAATGTATCAAAGATGCAACCATAAACACAAATATATAGTAATACATGATTTCTATTAATGAAATAAATGTACAGAAACTGTAAAAATACAGAGTGAAAGACTCGCTAGAATGGTGGCAACTTATCTCTGAGAAGAGATGTGACAGCTACTCGCATTCGCAAGAAGATGATTACAATGAGAAAAGGCCTTTTTACAATAAACAGGAATGCCAAAAAACCTAGACATCCAAAAACCTAACCCTAGGAGATGAAGCGCCAAAAGTCATGTGGGTCCCATTTGGGTAAGTTAGTACATCAACTTCCTGGGGTCGTAACTTTTGCATACGATCTCTGTTTTAGGTGCATGATAGCCCATTGGAAAGGTATCATCGAGGAGACTCATTTTGGAGGGAATTTTGAAGGAACTTCCATATTTCTCCCTGTTTCCACTAAAACGTTGTTTAGGGCCTCAAAATGGCCTTGGAAGTTAAAAACTGCTAAAAATAGTAAATTGCCAAAATTGTCAAAAAACTGTTTTGAGCCCGTTGGAAAAGGTGGGTGGCCACCAATATCCACCTGGATCAAATGTGGAATGAATGCGCTAAAGGAACTAAGCCAACATTTACTCTTTGGGACAACAAGAAACTAATGAAAATCTAGGGCAGAGTATCTTGGACTGGCTTAGCAGGCGACAGTAGTGACAGTCAGGACCATTGTGAACCAACAATCGAACCATCTTTGGTTCACATCGGTCTTGGATTTTGGAAGAGTATCGTGGTTTCGATGGCACCTTGGTGAGGATACCAGCAGGGGGGGGGGCACCAATGGAGTCACACACCAACAATATAGGAGAGAGGACCTCCAACACTTGCATATGGTGAGATGCTCAAGCCACGACGACATCATTCCATGTGGAAAACCCACCACACATTCAAGCGCACTTGGAGGACGTGGAAGCCGTAATTCACTTGGAACGTAGCTTAATGAAAAAACAAGAGGTGGACAGGGAAATCATCAACTGGGTTTCGGATATTGGAAGCTTGAGAGGTTGCGAAACTAAATATTGGAAAACAATAGAATTGTACTCACGTCTTGAGATGTTGTTGAGTCAAGTGTTGCAAACCAAAGAGGATGCTCGTAACACAATTCAATTGCAATTGGACAAATTCCACCTGCCTCTCCAAGAATTCTTGGCTCGACTCTCGCCTTCCAGCTTCGCGATGACAACAAAATTATCAAAGAATTCCTTGCCAGAGGCTCTTGAGCCACCTCAAGAGCCTAAGGAGTCCTCACCAAATGAATGAATAATATGTACTTTTGTTTTGTTTTTTGTATCATGATGGACAACAGTTGATATGCCATAGCCTCCACTAGACTTTAGATATTTCCTTACAATGTTTACATAGCTAGATAATGTATAAGAAGGAACTTGGTTCAAACTCAATGGACATAAGACCTATTTCTTTGTTGTTGGTTTGATTTCCCAAGTGGCAGGTTTACAGCAAAGAAGTTTTGTATGAATTTCCCACAACTAGATTAATATAAGTTGTTGCGTGCGCTTACAAGAAAACAATTCATTCAAGGTTGAATTTGTATTGCATGATTCATGGGAACAATGAAGTCATTCAAGGTTGATAATCTATTACATGAATGATGTTTTGTTACCTGATTCACATGAACAATGAAGTCTTTAATCATTTATGAAAGCAATGACAAAGTAAACATCACCATTTATATCTCAATCACTAATTTGTTTTTTCATAAGTTATAATAATGGAACTTTTTACTTAGACATTGAATAATGAATCTATATCAATAACATCTCTTCATTCTCCATTTCAAATTATTATTACATATCCTAAAAACAAATCTAATAAAATCTATATTTTTTTTTTAATAGAAACTAATATTTTGAAATCTATATTTTTTTAACACAAACTAATACTTAGTATTAATATAATGACATCCACATTAACACCTAAAATAATAAACAAATATATTACTAGTGCTTATCCTATGTAAGATATCATAACATTTCATTTAAAGCTGACTTATTATTATGAATATTTTCAACTAATGATAATGAAATCGAAGTAAATAAATAATTAATATTTAGATTTCAAACATATTTTAAATGGTAAAGAAAATATTTTAATTTGTATTAAAAGTTTACATTATTTTTTAGATGAAGATGATGATGATGATGATGATGATGATGATGATTGATGAGTGATGATGATGATGATGATGATGATGATGATGATGATGATGATGATGATGATGATGATGATGATGATGATGATGATGATGATGATGATGATGATGATGATGATGATGATGATGATGATGATGATGATGATGATGATGATGATGATGATGATGATGATGATGATGATGATGATGATGATGATGATGATGATGATGATGATGATGATGATGATGAACGTCCACTAAGACCGAATTGGTATATCAGACTTTAAGAGGGTAAGTGATTACTTGCAATTCTTTAGAATTGCTCGAAAAGCATTAAGAGAAGATTTCCAAGATCACCATACTTTTGTTGAGTTAAGAGGTTAGGAAGGTTGGTAGTGTGACAAATATTTTCAAGATGAGATCTAATATGGGTATAGGCTGGACAATCTAAGAGAAATTTATTTACATCTTCAACCTTCTTAGTGTCACAAAGGTGACACACTCTTTCATCCCATGGCGTTTTAGGAATTGACCAATGTCGAGTTTCACTATGGAGCTCATGAGAATGTGTTCTTATCTTAGCAATGCTTATTTTTTTCTTTACACTTGGCAAAACAGAAAGATAATTTTGATATTCTAGATTACGATTGATTACATCCTTATAATACCTTAATTTTATTTTTTCCTCTAACTCTTTATCACATCACATTTTCTCCTTAAATTTTGATTTGACGTTTGTTTTAATAGTGTCTTTATTCTGTAAAATGGTGTCTTCCATGATTCTCCAATAGTTTAGCCAAGATCGGGCATCTTTATGCCATCCTCACTTGAGTCGATGGTGGCTATGACTCGATTTTGAAGCAATTTTAGGAAGTCTCTTGTCTTCCATGTTGTTTAACTTGTTCTTATACATTAGGTATCTAGTCATAGTCATGCTCTCAATTGGGGAGAGGCTTGTTTCTAAGAGGAGGATGGGATAGGGCATATTTCCTTTAATTTCGAGATTATAGGTTATAAAATTCTTTTGTATTTGCTCTATCTTTCTCCAGGATTCACGAGAGATACTACAGCCCCAGACTTCACATCCATAAAGAATAACAGGTGTAACAAGAGTCTCAAAGAGGAGTTTCTTCTTATCCCAACTCCAAGGATCGGTTGATTTACAATTGTTTTCAAACCCATAATAAGCTTTACATCCCACAATAATCCTTTTCTCAATGCCATAATTCCAATTGAGCTTGTGGTGAATATCAATTCCAATATATCTGTGTGAAGTCACTTACTCCAAGTTGTTGTTGTCATATACGAAGGTATCACAAGGGATCTTACTGGCTTTAATAATCATGACCTTAGTCTTATCGGTATTAACAGTCATAACCATATTGGAGCAAAAATCCTTGAAGATTCTTAGTTGGTTTTCAAAATCATAAAAACTCATTGCCATAAGAACGATATCATCGGCGTAAAGAAGAAGATTGATGACTATACCTTAAATTTTACAAAATTTATTATTAAATCTTAGCTAACACATCTTCATTAATTTACCTTAAATTTTACAAAATTTCTATCTTAAATTTTTAAAGAATTTTTGGCTAAATCTTAGTTAACACATCTTCATTTATTTACCTTAAACTTTACAAAATTTTATCTTAAATCTTTAGAAAATTTTTGGTTAAATCTTAATTAACACGTCTCTATTAATATGAATCTTTCTTTATTTGAAAATTTTCATACATTTGATGTAATATGGATTAGAATGAGATCTCATCTATGTGAATGGTGCTATAGAGTTTTAATTTTTTTTTATTTTCCTTATTTTAGTTTTTATATTGATTTTTTTTTAATATTATTATTTTTTAATATACAATTTTAAATCATAATTTTTAAACCATAACTAGAGAAATCTTAATTACAATGTCAATCGTCAATCACCGAGAGAGAGTTGCCTTTGATGATAAGGTGTCAAATAAAGGACCGTGCAACTTACATCCATTGTTTTCTTTTTCTTTTTCTTTTTTCAAATTCCTTATCATATAAGTTATAGATATAGGAAAAGATTGAAAATCCGATAGTTAAAAATTATATTCGTGAAATTAATGCCCTATAATTGATTCTCATTACGAATAATGTTTAAAGTCCATGGGGTCCACTCAAAGTGCCTTATAACATTATAAAGCATTTCATGTCATACATTATAACAAAGGTAATGTTTATTTAAAGTAAGTGTCGAAGGTAATGTTTATTTAAA
This sequence comes from Picea sitchensis, assembly GCA_010110895.2. Classification (NCBI taxonomy): domain Eukaryota; kingdom Viridiplantae; phylum Streptophyta; class Pinopsida; order Pinales; family Pinaceae; genus Picea; species Picea sitchensis. Next base: position 70,809 of record SNQJ01S0008886.1, on the reverse strand, counting down.
GTAAGTGTCGAGTATTCCTAATTGAAAAGATGTGGGACATTATTTTGATGTAATTGTTAAATAGTATTGAAGATAGGTATGATTGGTTATTATTTGTAAATGTGGATTAAGTTATTATTATTCAAGGAAGATTATATTCTTTGAAATAATAAGTTATTATTATTCAAGGAAGATTATATTCTTTGAAATAATTTTTGAAATAATTTTTTTTTATAACGGTACAGATTTTCACTTATGTTAGAAATTTTTAAGTTTTAGGATGTTAACTTTATGTATAAGGAAACCAAAATTTTTAACATACAAAACCAATTTTAAATCTTATTTCAAAATTAAAAACAATTTTTAAAATTAGATAAAAGTTAGAAATTTTTAAGTTTTAGGATGTTAACTTTATGTATAAGGAAACCAAAATTTTTAACATACAAAACCAATTTTAAATCTTATTTCAAAATTAAAAAACAATTTTAAATTAGATAAACTAACCTTACATTTCAATTTTTAAAAGAAATTAAATTTTAGACTACTCCAAAACAAAAAACAATTTCATCTTAAATAAAATAACCTTATACTAATTTTTAAAAAACAATTTCAAATTAGATAAACTAACCTTACATTTCAAAGAAATTAAATTTTAGGCTACTCCAAAGCAAAAGACAATTTCAACTTTAAAATAACCTTATACTTCAATTTTTAAAAGAAACTAAATTTTGGTGAAAATAATATATTACCTTGTTTGACTAACCAACTTTTTATATATATATCCAACTTAATTATTTATACATAAGCATGTGGACTTGAAACATTATCCCGAATGATAAGGCACTTTGAATGGACCCTATGGACGTGAAACGTTATCCGTAATGAGGATTAATGATAAGGCACTTTAATTTTAGGAAGATAATTTTTAAACCGTCCGACTTTCAATCTTTTCGTATATTTATAACTTATATGATAATTCAATTTGAGTGTGGTTATTAATTTTATGAGGATTGATGATAAGGCATTTTAGATGGTGATTGATTTATGAATATAATTTTAAATTATTAATTTTTTATATTTATAATGATAAGGTAATTTGAGTGATTAATAATAATAATAGTAATAAATAAAATTTAAAGTTATAGTTTAGTTAAACATTAAATTAGTGTATGAGATTTTCTTGTTTATGGGATAAGAAAACTCTTCCATGTATTTATTTGATTACATATGGAGTTATTTGATTATTTTTAGATTTGAACTTGTAAACCTCTTGGGAAGAAACACATATAATTGTGAATGATATGTCTTTTTTTTTAATATCTTTCATTTGAAACATAAATTTAGGTTTCCATTCTTCTTTCATCTTTGTAACGTAAATGATAAGATACTTTGAGTAGAATTAATTTTATTACACAGAGTAATCAGGTGAGGTGTTGTACAACCTCATATGACATAAATGTTGTCACATACATACATATAAATGATATTTAAAAAAAAAAAAAAACCAACATAAATCCATCTTAACTTTGGATCTATTAAGCATTTATAAGGACTAAATTTCTTGATGTGTAAAATTTTTAATTATTTAATCCCATGTGATATATTAATTCTTACATATTAAATGATAAAAAAATTACTACTCAAGAAATTTGATCTCACTCAGAACTTGATAAATCGAGATTTAAAATGAATTTACACCAGTGAATATTATTGTGAATCCAATACACATTTTTTAAAATATCTTTCATTTAAATAAGTCCTCATGTTGACCATCAAACTTTTATTCTTCTTGCACTGTCATAACTAATATGATATGGAGTTTGGACCTTTTTAAAATCATATCAAACTTAACAAAAAAAATTAATACTAAATTTATTTTAGATTTTATAATTAATGTTAATGAAGAAGTTTATAATAGAGGTATGGAAGAGGATACATATTACATAGCATGTTGCTATACTAAATTGATATGTGTGTTGAATAATGGTGAAGGGAGGTCTTGTGCGACATGCACAACCACTATATGGAAAAAATGGGTGTGCAAAGATGCACCACAAGATTCCATGAGAGATGTCACATCTCCTTACATTGCACATATGTAGCAATGTTACATGTGTGCATATGGCATATGATCGCAATATGCCTTCCACACATATTTCTCTCCTTGTTTGATGATGCATAACCTCATTGCAAATATATTGAGGTGTCAACCACTTGATTCATATGTTGTTGAGGTCGAAGAGGTTGACTTGAGTCTATGATTGACAATTGACATAGAAGAGTGATGTGATGGACTTGACCTCATCCTTTTCATCTAACTGAATTAAACACATGTTCAATTGATGGTCTAATTGCCTTAGATTTCCATCATTTTGAAAATTAAAGGGCAACTTGATTAAGCACAAGATCCAAAAGTGTATACTTCAATAACCACTACAATCAACATAAAAAAGATCAATTGATTGCAACCATATTTTTTCCAAGGAAAATTTTATGGGGAAATCCAAGGGATGTTGAATCCCCAAGGGAAAAGGGCTAGGAATTCTAGATGATCTTGGTCAAGTGCTAAACTCGCTTCCAAAAACCCAAAATCACCCACAATGTCTTTCTTCGATACGAGATGGTAAGATGACCTGACAACACAATTTTGAGGCTTGTTACTTTTACCATCTTATCACCTTTATTTTGAGAGACCTCTTCGATTGTTTGACCACCCAAGCATGACAAAGAATGAATTCCTGCATCATATGATGAGGCTTTTGAATACTGGATTGCATGGTCTAAAGAATGGATAATCGTGATGAAAGGTGTGTCACAAATTCTTGAACCAAAAGATGAACCCAAATTGCAAAGGGGGGCCTAGAGTCTAAGTCCCCTAAACCCTCCTCAATATTACAAACAACCCTTGAACAATAGACGGGGATTCTTTGAGTATTGTTTGATAACATGAGGAATTGATAACAAGGGACTTACCTTGAAAAGTCATAGGAAAACTGATCCGAATTATTTTCGGCACGAAATGAGAGCGGAGATATAATAAATAATTGCACAGATATATCGTGGATATCCAATAATATAACATAAATGTATCATATATGCAACCATAAACACAGAGATACAGTAATACATGATTTATATTAATGAAAGAAATGTACAGAGACTGTAAAAATACAAAGTGAAAGACTCGCTAGAATGGTGGCAACTTATCTCTGAGAAGAGATGTGATGGCTACTCACATTTGCAAGAAGATGATTATTACAATGAGGCTCTAAGGGCTTTTTTAACATAAGGAAAATCCAAAAACCTAACCCTGGAAGATGAAAATCCAAAAGGTTTGCAGGCCTCGATGGAGGTAGTTGATACGTCAACTTCTCGGGGGCGTAACTTTTGCATACGATCTCTGTTTGGGGCGCTCGATACCTCGTTAGAAATATATATCCGGGGACTACAATTTTTGTGTGAGAAACATCGAAGGAAATTCTATGTTGCTCTCTGTTTTCCCAAAAAACGTTGTTTAGGGCCTCAAAAGGCTCCGGAAGTTCAGGACCCGAAAAACTGCTAAAAATAGTAAATTGCCAAAATTGCTAGAAAATTGTTTTGAACCAGTTGGAAAAGGTGGGTGGCCATCGATATCCACCTGGATCAATCCTCCCTCCTTAGGAAGCAATGGTATCCATTGCGTTGAGTGCCTAGGGGAGAGGGAAAAACGTTTGTTGAATCTAAATCTTGGTGAGTTGTTTGCCTTGTTGGAGACATCACGTTGTTCTTTGTGGAAGTTTGTCATGAACCTATTGAGGCTGAGGTTGTTCAACAAGTCGAGATACATGAGTGGACGGTGTGCAGAAGGAATCTCTTGATAGAAGGTGCAACAACCTGCAACCTTGTCGACCTGCTTCTGTTGGATAAAAGGTGTTTGGGGCAAGGTTGTAGTGGTTGCAGTGTCCTTCTGTTCCCCTTTTGAACAGATTGTGAAGAAGCTAAATTTTGTAGTAAGATATACTACCTTGCATCACTGTTTAGGTGGAACACTAGTCAGAGCTACCTCTGGTATTCTGTAGAGATGACCCCCCAGAGAAACAATGACACTGCGGGGTCGAGACTCATAAACAACATGGCGTCTCCACATATATGGTTGGCCCAAGAGAACATCACAGACATCCAGTGGGGCAACATCACATAATACCTCATCCTTGAAGGGATGGATGTCGTATGACAATCGACACTGTTGGTTGACATGAAGATCTCGTCCTTGGTGAAGCCACCTGATGTTGTATGGTTGTGGGTGTGGTGTTGTCGACAATCCCAACTGTTTGACGACCTCTGTTGAGATGAGGTTCTTTTGGATTTCGATATCAACAATAAAATGCAGTAGGGTCCCCTTCACCCACATATGTGAATGAAAAAGTCACTCCCCCTCTTCAGGATCTATTGGTTCTTCTGGTTGAATTGTTGCAGTCGCGACAATAGCAGTGGGGTATGCGTCAATGATCTATCTTTTACCAGTATTTACAAAATCAGATTCTGAATCAGGGTTTGACTCCTTGTCTTTGATCTCAGCCACCAATGATTGTTTTGAGCGACATTCCTCAGTGTTGTGCCAAGGGATTTTATGGAAATCACACCATTTTTCGGTGACCTTCTTTGTCTTCCCGTGACCCTTCTTTTCATGTGGATTAGACTGGTTTTCAAGAAGTTGTTTGTTAGGGATGTCTTTCTCATACTTTGGTTGTTGCGGATTTGCAGATCCGAAATCCCGTTTGTTCTGGTGTTTAATCTTCTGCTCGATTTTAACAGCATATCAATAAGCAGAACCGAGTGATGAGATGTCCAGAAAATCCATTTCAATTTGGATGTATCTGTGTAGAGCCTCGCAGTATTTCAGAACTAGATGTCCATCAGATTCTTTGATACCCAGCTTGGTGTGCAAGGTATGGAAGGTATTGGTGAAGTCCGAAACTACTTTGCCCCTCTCTTGTCGTAGTGTGGTCCATCTCATGTACTGGTCCTCATAGTTGCCAACTGGGTAATACTATTCCTTACCGCATCCACAAAAAACTCCCAAGTGGGCTCAACCCCATGTATTCCAGAATTCTCTGTGGAACTTTACTCCTAGTAAGTTTCCCACCAACGTTTGACATGGGGGAGATATTTAAGGAGTACGAAGGTGATATTTTCCCTATCGAAATTTTTTTGAACAAAGAAATAACCTTCTAATAGATTTAACCATTTGTCTAGGGCATCTGCATCTATATGTCCTTCAATTACAGGAATATCAAAATTAACTTGTACCTTGAAAGGCTAGGTGCCTCCAAAGTGGTTGTTTGATGAAGATGCGCCTGTTGCTATTGGCAAGCATTGAAGGATGTGGGAAAAATTCTCCATCATTTTGTCCCTATGTCGCGTGAGAGCTTGCTCAAGCAACAGATTGATAGGATCGTCTGCTCTGGCGTTTTTCTTTTCTTCCGCCGTGGAGGGTTTATTGGGTGTGCGAGAGAGACTGTCTTCAAGAGAGACAAGCTCAAGACCCAACTTGCTATACTTAGATCTCGTCAGGGACATGCACTGAAAAACGATCAAGAGAAGCCTGCTCTAATACCACTGATCCAGATTATTTTTGGCACGAAATGAAAGCAGAGATATAATAAATAATTGCACAGAGATATCGCGGATATCCAATAATATAACATAAATGTATCAGAGATGAAACCATAAACACAGAGATACATCAATACATGATTTCTATTAATGAAATAAATGTACAGAGATTGTAAAAATACAGAGTGAAAGACTTGCTAGAATGGTGGCAGCTTATCTCTGAGAAGAGATGTGACGGCTACTCGCATTCGCAAGAAAATGATTATTACAATGAGGCTCTAAGGGCATTTTTAACATAAGGAAAATCCAAAACCCTAACCCTAGAAGATGAAAAGCGAAAGGTTTGTGGGCCCCGATGGAGGTAGTTGATACATCAACTTCCCGGGGGCGTAACTTTTTCATACGATCTCCGTTTGGGGCGCTCGATACCTCGTTAGAAAGATCTATCCGAGGACTAAAATTTATGTTTGAGAAACAATGAAGGAACTTTCATGTTGCTCCCCGTTTTCCCAAGAAATTTCGTTTAGGGCCTCAAAACGACTCCAGAAGTTCAAGACCCGAAAAACTGCTAAAAATAGTAAATTACCAAAATTGTCAGAAAACTGTTTTTAGCCAGTTGGAAAAGGTGGGTGGCCACCAATATCCACCTAGATCAAAAACCTTGTGTTCCTTTAATAGTTTCAAGACCACAATCTAGCTCTTATCACCTTCCAAACATAGAACAACATCAAAGTCATCAATCTTGAGATTTTACCACCTTTTTTCTTTTACCCTGCCTAAATTGGCCTCCATATTAGAATTTGTAAACACCTTCTTCACCCATACTTTCTACTTTCTCTCTATCAATCTTTTAAGGTTTGTACAATCTAACCATAGATGTCTAATTGTATGAAAATCACTGCAGCAAAAGGGGACCTTCCAAAAGTCCAAATTTTGGTTAAAAACCCGATTTGCCTAAGAAATCTCAGTATCTGTAGGTAAACCTTCATGAATATCAATTTCCTATAGCATTTTAACCACCCTCATATCTTCTTTGAAATTGGAAATTTCCTCCAAGGCGATAAAATGACCTATAACATTTTGAATCCCTTCCAAAATTTTTGAATTCCATAGCTCTAAAGGGAGCCACAGAAGGAGAACCAAATATGTTGTAAAAAGGTTGGTTTTGAATTCCATAGCTCTAAAAAGTCAGTTTTCATTTTAAATTCCATAGCTCTAAAGAGTCAATTTTCATTCTTTTGGGCACAATTTGGAAGGTCCCCACATCCAATCTTGCTTGAGGGGCCCGGAACTAAAATATGGAATACAATGAAATAACCAAGGACATGCCTCCAAACCTCAAAGAGACATTTGCATAGAAAATCCCCTTTCGTTGATTTTACCTTGAAACAACCAAGCAAAGATTTCTCAATTACACCTTCAACCTTGGACAAGCTAACATCTAGGCATACAACCATCTGCACCTTTTCTGAATTAACCCTTAATGCACTTTCGATTTCATTTCTTATGGCTCGACTGAAGTGCCACCTCTTCTTATCTATCGTTCACCTTAGATGGTAGTATCCCCTCCAACTCAAAAGTTGATTCAAAACATCTCTTACGACTCTCACATCCTTTCCTTGGTTCTTTAACTCAGAGAGAGAAACATCATATACCCCAACTAGGCCACTATCGATAGTACCAATACTCGAATTTTGTGACTTTCACATCCTTTTCCTGGTTCTTTAAATCAAAGAGAGGAAGATCAGATACCCCAATCAAACCACTATTGATAGGACCAATACTTCGATTACCCACAACAAAACAATTCCTTAATACCTTTTGATGTTCGAACAAAATACTACATCATTAGAAAGAGATGAAGTTTTAGCAACATAACCCTCATTTGATCTCCTCTAGAGGACCATAAAGGTTTGGCCCGATATTTGAATACTTTTTCTCTTCCATGCCCGCCATCTAGCACTTTACTTACTGAAGACTTCTGCATGATGTCAAATAGTCGAGTGAACCTTAAATGTTGATTTTTCCTCCACAACTCCACCACCTCCTCATGTGGCCTGAAGATAGGACTAAAAGATGGGGAATTTTATTCATAGTCTACTTCATCTAAGCCTTCCACGAGCCTAAGGAATAACAAACCCCACAAGCTTGTAAACCCTAGCCATTAACTTCAAATCTAGGGAAATCCTATCGTATTTGACCATATACCCCTTTCTAGTTGGGCTACTTATGAGAGTAGGGGAGATGAAATATTTCCCCACCATATTACAACTATCTTTTATATATATATATATATATATATAAGATGGTTGTAATTTAGTTTAAGAGGTTAGCTTAACTGGTTGTCATCAATGTTTTTGGTCATTTAGTTAGTTCTGTGTCAAGAAGTGTCTAGTCAAAATCTCCTTGGATGAGGCACATTAGCATATTATGATAGGTTTTAATAGAGATGTCGTCCACAAATGTGGGGAAACACCCTTTGATTTCCCCATGAAATATTCCTTCGGAAAAAAATATGGTTGTAATCAATTTATCCTTTTTATGTTGATTGTAGCAATTATTGAAGTATACGATTTTGGATCTTCTACTTAAACAAGTTGGTGTTTAATTTTCAAAATGATGGAAATGTAAGACAATTAGACCATCAATTGAGAAAGTCTTTAATCCAATTAAAAGAAAATTTTTGGATGATGTTGGGTCCATCACATCACTCTTCTATGTCAATTGTAAATCATGGACTCAAGTCAACCTATTTGACTTCAATATCATATGAATTGAGTGGTTGGCAACTCAATATATTTGCAATGAGGATTTCATCATTGAATAGGAAAAGAAGGATGAGTGGAAGGTATCTTGCAATCATATGTCGTATGTGTACATGTGGCATTGCTACAAGTGTGCAATTTATAAAGATATGCGACATTTCTCATGGAATCTTGTGGTGCATCTTCGCATACCCAATTTTTCCATATAGTGGTTGTACATGTCGCACAAGAATTCCCTTCATTGTTATGGATTTGAACATGGGCCTTGCTTAGGTAATTCCGACCTATTACCAATTCCCCTAGATTAATTAAAAAAACAAAACAAGAAAGAAATGAAAACACATATCAATTCAATATAACAATGTGCTATGCAATATTCATCCTCTTCCATACATACGTTATAAGTTTGTTCGTTAATATTGATTATTAAATCTACAATAGATGTGATATTTTTTAATTTTTTTTTTGTAAGTAAGTAAGTATTCTATAAAAAAACTTTCAGAATAAAAAAATTACAGCATCGACATGTCTATCCGAGGACTGTAGTTACTGAACAATTCAGCTAGCCTCCCAGGTCCAAAACCATTATTTCATAAAACCAGTCATATAGCATCATTAAGAACCTGGAGTGGAATCACCCCATGGGAAAACCGATTCACCCAGGCTTCTAGACCCTCTAGGACCGACATAAGACAATCATCACAGATTATAATTGAAAATACAAGGGGGAAAATATAAACAAAACAACTAGTAGGCCATGCAGTCTGGCACCTGTGTAACTCAAGTTGTGGGCGTGTAGCGTGGTGCCGTATCCAAGGTGGGTGCCTGAAGCGCTGGAGCCAAGTCTGGTGTTGTGTCGTCCATTGGAGACATGTGAGGAGTTGAGACCAGTATCATCTTTGCGTCCCCTGGTGCATTTTGTGCCGCTTCTGATGGGTGACACAAACCTTGCAAAGAGGAGAGCATCTGCAGGAATTGTGTCCCCTTTCTGTCCAAGACTTTCAGTCGAAAGCGCAGGTCGTCCACCTATTTGCACATCTCGAACACCAGGACTTGCAGAATTGCAAGGCTATCTTGTACCTTTGTGCAGGTAGCGCAGTCTGAGCAGGAGTGGGGCCACTCCTGATGCTTCTCATGGTAGTCAAGGAAACCTTTGAGTCGAGATTGGACTAGTGGTGATTGCACTTTTGAAGGTGCAAGAGCAGAGTTCTCAAGTGAATTGGGAGGGACGACCATGGCGGGTTGCGAAGAGGAGGCCAAGTCTGGTATCGGCCCTAGGTTGAAGCCCAATGAGTTCCCCAGGAGGTCGAACCATTCAACTCTACACGCATAGGGCGAGGAGAGAGGCGGGAGACCACTGAGACTATGAGCAGACTGCTCCAAAGAGGCTGGCGAGGAGGGTGACGAGCTATGTGAGGGTGCGGGAGAAGGCAAGGGTCAAATTGCCAGGCGCGGTTGATTTTTTTTTCAAGCCGAATTATGTTTTGACTTCCCACGTAGTCTCGGCATGGCTGGAGCAAAGCAAAGGTAAGCAGGCAGAAGGAAATAGTGAGGATGGTCGATGAGCACCAAAGGAGGGTGTAGACCGCGGGATGGCTCTGGAAGAACAGAATAGAGATGGAGATGACACTGGTGAGCTTCATGGTATGAATACCACTGAGAGGGGAGGACACACACGTGCAGAGGTGACTAGAGTAATGGCAGATCGATTGAATGGATGGGAGGTCGGAGCAGAGTGCACTAGGATTAGTGGCGCTTTGGTAGCAATGAATTGGCTTCAATTTCATGGCGTGGGAGGTAGAGAGGGGCATGCTCCTGTCACGTGGTTATTGCCACGTTGGCATTCACCATTCCTATCCTCGCGACACCTATCCAACACTAACACCCCATCTGGGGGACAGTAGATGTGATATTAAAAACATATGTTAAGTTTGATATGATTAAAAAAAAGTGCAAGATCCATATCATATAAGTTATGATAGTGTAATAAGTATAAATGTTCAACGGTCAATACGAGGACTTACTCAAATGGATGATATTTAAAAAATGCTTATTGTTCACGATTATATTCATGGGCGTGGATTCATCTTAAACCTAGATTTATCAAGTTTCGAGTGGGATCAAATTTCTTGAGGTGTAAGTTTTTTTCTCATTTAATATGAAGGAATTAATACATCATATGGAATTAAATGATAAAATATTCACACCTCAAGAAATTTGATTCTTCTTAGTGCTTAATAGATCTAGAGTAAGATGGATTTACATTGGTTTATTTTTTTAAATTGTCATATATGCATGTATGCGAAAACATTTATGTCATACTCTCCTCATCTAGGTTCAAATCCTCGATGAGACCTTGGCCCATTGTGATAAGGCTAGAGGGATAGGTGCCCCCATGAGTCGGATCCTCCTCGTGGGAGTGTCTATGGGCGTCTTTGTCCTTGTTAAGTCATAAGTTTCTTACTAGGTGATAGTTTAGAGGCTATTGGTACTAGCCTAGGATTTATAGTGGAAGTCAACTAGATTTGAACCCATGCCTTGCCCAGATAATCCAGACCAGTTACCGGTTCTCCTAGATTTAAAACTTAAATTAAATTAAATAAATTCCACTCAAAGTGCCTTATCATATAAGTTATAAAGATGCAAAAAGAATGGAAAACTAAATTTGTGTTTCAAATGGAAGATATAAAAAAACATATGTATCATTCAAAATTATATGTGTTTCCTCCTAAAAAGTCATAGATTCAAATCCAAAGGTGGGTAGGATATATACACCTTCATATACTTTAATAATCAAATCATTACGCGGAAAGATTCCCTTATCCCACAAACAAAAAGATCTCATACAACAATTTAATATCTTGCTCGACTACCATGTTAAGATTTAATGATTATTATTATAATAAAAAATTAATAACCACTCAAATTACCTTCACATTTAAGTTATGAATATACAAAAAAATATTGAAAGTCTGATATTTAAGAATTATATTCATAAAATTAATCACCATATAAAGTGCCTTATCATTAATTCTCATCACGGATAATATTTCAAGTCCATGGTGTCCACTCAAAGTGCCTTATCATTCGGGATAATGTTTCAAGTCCATATGCTTATCCACAATATATCATCAAGTTGGACATAATGCTTCAAGATATTATAAGCATTCTTTTGGAAATTCTTAAGAACAGAAAGTATCGAGTATTAGTGATTGACAAGATGTTGGATTTCATGTCATACATTGGAGCAAAGGTAATGTTTATATGTTTAGTTTTTTTCTCACAATAATTGGAAAAATTATATTTATAAAGGTTGCACAGAACATCGAGTAGGTATATAGATAAGCAAAAACTTCAAAATCAGGTCTTGCAGAGTTATATATTTGGTACGAGAGAGAAATTTAGTCCGAGACCTTGTCCTATGCTTAATTACAAAACATTTTATTGAATATATTTTGCAAAAGATGCCTAGTATGAAAAAAAAAAAAAAAGCATTGCATATAGTTATGTAGATTTGGGTGGATCCTAACCGAATGAGTCTACATTTTTGGAATCTTGTGGGGGGGGTGTTTAAGTTCGGAAGCTTATGGAGAGCCCCTGGAGATGATGCCTCTTCTCAAGTTGTCGAATTTGATCTTGTGGGGGTGATAGAGATGGGTCGAAGCCTTAGTTCCTCAATTTGAGACATGAGTGTTGCACACTCGCCTTGCCTTTGTTGATGTTTTTGACAGTGTTGAATTATTATTTCCAGGATGGAGAGGACTTGATTAGAAAGAACACTAACTTGAATCTGAAGCGATTGAACCATGGAGACAAATTCATTATGATCCTCCTTCGTTACCTCCCTGGTTCTCCTTGAGCCACTTTGATTTCCTTGAGCACAACAAACTTCAACAATGAATATTGCTTGAGCCCAACAGACTTCACCAAATTCGAATTGGATGGAAATGATGAACACAACCAAAGAGAGGGGAGGTTGAATGTGCAAAGGATGAGAGGAATAATACGGTGCACATGGTTATAAATCTCATTCCATAAACGTTGACAACAATTTACTTTCTTGTCCATGATGGGAAGAGGACGAACACATGAGCTAAAAACCCAAATCTAAGACGATTCGATAACAACATATGTGCAAGTTGAGGTTAACTAGTACGAGGGTGATGGAGTTGTAGGGGGGTTGATGGTGGACATGATCTTCTAGGTACAGGGGAGAGCGTAGAGTATGTGCACAAAGATTTGGAGATGAAAATCAAACGGGGGCGATGTGAGTGTTAGGAGAGGAGTTAAGTTGGGGGCATGCACATGGAGAAGTGGAGGTGGGGTCACGTGGGATGGAGGTCGATGGGACAGTAATTCGGGTGGGACGAGAGTTCTAGAGGGATAGGTGGATCGACAGGATAGGAATTTAGAACGGGGTGGGGGTTCGAAGGACCCACCCCAAGAGAAAATTAAAAACAAATAAAAAAATCCCATGGTCATGGGATGTGGAGAAAGGAGACCCATCCATCGACATTGAGAGTTCCAAAAATTTCACCAATATCCAGGTTTGCTTGCAAGTCCGTGTCCTTTTTATTGTGTCTAAGGACATGGAGATGTTCGACACTTAAAAAGGATTGAATCTCTAAGTGAATGCGTTGGAAAATTGCTTTGAGGCGACTATTACTGGGAAGTGTTCTCAATCTGACATAATTGATGGTTGATTTAGAGTCGCCAACTAGAGCGATGGATTGAATGTCCCGAGTCTTGGTCAGTTGTAATCCCTGAAGAAGAGCATAAGCCTTGGCATCATTGTTGGTGGTGTGTCCTATATTCCAGGATTAAGAAAGCTCCTTATTTCCTCCAGGGAAAAAGATAACCCCACCGACTCTTGTCACCCTAGAATGTTTATGTGTCTATTTAAAGTAAGTGTCGAGTATTATTAATTGACAAGATGTGGGATATCGTATTATGTATATAGAGATTTTTTTTGTTGGCTATACAATCCCTGACTTATGGGACTGACCTGTGGCTAAGATGCCACGACCCAAGGGCATCTAAGCCGTCAAAATCACCCGGGGATCACACCTGGCCTAGACCGCACCAACCCTTAACATGGATGGATTTGAGGTGTCCCCAGGGGTTTCGAACCGATGAATTTCACTTACTGAGTGCCTTAACAACGCACTCCCTCACTGACTTATCTAGACCTTGGGGACATCATATTATGTATATAGAGATTAAATAACATTGATAATTTTAATAATTTTAATTTTTTAAAGTGGAAAATTTTATTTTAATGTAATTGTTAATTGGTAGTAAGGATATGCATGATTGACTATTATTTGTAAAAATGGGTTAACTCGTCACTGTTATTCAAGGAATATCACGCCACTAGAAATAATTTGTCGGGGAGAACTTTCAATCTTGTTAGATGCCTCTAGGTTTTGGGGTCGTTAACCAATTTCCTTATATACAAAGAAGATGAGTTCTTAAACAATCAAAACCAATTTTAGATTGGATTTTCAGTTAAAAAAACAATTCCAACTTAGATAAAAACAACTTTACAATTTTATTTAAAAAAAAATTAGATTTTAGTGAAAGGAATATGTTACCTTGTTTAACTAACCAAATGACCAATCAAACATCCTTTTATATCACACCATTTTATAATCATCATTATTTATCAAACTTTTATATCACAACATTTTCTAATCATAATTATTTATCAAATTTTAATTGAATCATGGAACAATGAAATCAATCTTTACTTATTTAGTAACAATCACCATTGTGGTCTTATCCACTAGGTTTTTTTTTTTAATAGTTTAACATTGTAGTTAGACATTGAATAATGATTTTACATTAATGATGTATCCTCATCCTCTAGATGAACCTATTGTTACATATCCTATTTTTTTTTTAATTCTTTAAAAATGGTATCGATGAACACTTAAAGTTGCAATAGACAAATATATTAGTAGTGTTGTATGAGTGTGTTATTATGTTATTATGTGATGAAGATTGAAATTTTATGTGAATTTTTCATTTGTTATTTAATGATGAAATTTTGCTTTTTTTCTCCAAATATTGATGAATGAAATGATATTGTTATTCTAATGTTTGTTTGTTTTTTTCTTTATGATGTGTATATGTTATATTCTTTGCATGTGTGTGGGGCGCATCAGATTTGACAATCCTCCCCAAATAACGGTGTACGTGTTTTTCAAGTGTTACCCAAGGGGGGCTTAGATTTCCCCCCTGCTTAGGCGAAGCCTTATTCTCCGAGTACAATCCCGAAGCTTTCAGGGTTTAAGGAAGCACCCTAATTTTTTTGGCGGTTTTTGTTATTTTAGCAATTTTCGTTATTTTTAACAGTTTTCTAAATTAATCTCGAATTAAGGATTAGAGTTTTGATAGCTGCGAAATACCAAACATATTGTATATATTGTTTTGTGAATGATAAAATTAATACAATAAAAAGTTGAGAGATGTGACACCAAGGAAAACTAATTTTCTCCCGATTAAAAATTTACAACGTAAATCTATATATACTATATGTATAAACCATTAATTAAATAAATTTATAAACATTATATGAATAAGATTATTTCCCACCATAATAATTCAATAAATAAAATATTATAACATTTCATTCAAAATTAACTTTCTATTATTATGAATAATATTTTATTACACTATTCATGAAGACTTTACTCATTTACAAAAGCATGTCAAAGTAAACATCACCATTCCTATCTCATCCATTTTTTTTTTACATTAATTTAATTTTTTAATTAGACACTGAATAATTAAACTACATCAATAACACTTCCTCATCCTCTATTTCAATTTATTATTACATATCCATTCTTTTTTTATAACAATATCTATATTTCTAAAATATAATAAAAAGTGATATAATATTCTTTTTATAACAATATCTATATTTTTAAAATATAATTAAAAGTGATATAGAATAATGGCATCCTTGTTAACCTCTAAATAATAGACAAATTCAAATATATCACTCGTATGGTACTTGTCATAGGATATATATTATAACATTTAATTCAAAGTTGGTTTTTTATCTCTGTGATATTTTCGATAATAATGATGAAAGATCAAAGTTAAGTTTTTCGAGATTTTTCACCATGGAAAATTTGGCCAAACTTAATTCTCAAAATATGATGAAGTAATTAAATTAATCAATATTTCAACTTCAAATAACTTTCCTAAACTCTTAACTCAACAAAAGTATGATGATCTTGGAAACCTTCTCTTAATGCTTTTTGAGCACAGAAACAAAATTCTAAAGAATCACAAGCAATCACTTACCCTCTTAAGGTGACCAATTAGATCTTAGTGGACATTAATAATAATCATAATCATCATCATTAAGAATTATAAAAATATATATTGTTTTTTTAACTTTCTATTACTATGAATATTTTCAACTAACTAATAAAGTTGAAGTAGTTAAATTAATTAATATTTTCATTTAACATGAAGTAGTTAAATTAATTAATATTTTCATTTAAATAATAATGTTAAAATAGTTAAATTAATTAGGGTGGGAGGGGGCATAAATAGAGAATTTATATATCTTCCATTTCAATTTATTATTACATATCCAATTTTGTTTATAATAACATTTATATTTTTTTACGTATCCAAATTTTTTATAATAACATTTATATATATTTTAATAATAAAAAGACAATTTTGTTTATAATAACATTTATATTTTTTTACATATCCAAAATTTTTATAATAACATTTATATATATTTTAATAATAAAAAGAGATAATTTTTATATTAATATAATTACATTCATGTTAACATTTAAATAATACACAAATATATCATCAGTGTTTATCATAGGTAAGATATGAGTGGGCTTAATAGTTAATAACATGTATTTCCTCCTAAGAGGTACCAAGTTCAAATCCAGAAAAGGGTAGGGTATGTATACCTCCATAGACTTTAGCAATCAAATCATTAAGTGAAGGGGGTCCCTTGTCCCACAAACAAGACCTTAAAATTTGATGATGATGATGATAATTATAACATTTCATTCAAAATGGATTTCTATTTCTTTGAAATTTCCAGATGAAGTAGTTAAATTAATCAATATTTCCACTTCAAACATATTTACAATTATATAAATATATAACTTAAATTGTTTTTTGATTTTCTATTACTATGAATATTTTCAACTAACTAATGATGCTAATGATGTTGAAATAGTTAAATTAATCAATATTTCAACTTTACATATTTACAATTGAAAAAAAAGTATTTTTACTCTATATTCCCTCCTCCACCCAGACTTTCATATTATCCTCCACTAATATGTTTTATTTTATATTCCCTTCACCCCACCATCATCCTCATCCTCATATTATCCTCCATTAATATGTTTTACTCTATATTCTTCCTCATCCCCACCCTCATATTATGTTTTACTTTATATTCCTCTCCACGCCACCTTTATATGAGGGTGGAAGGAGTACAAAATAAAACATATATTATGTTTACTCTATATTCCTCCACTCCACATATGTTTTACCCTATATTCTCCTTATCTTCACCCTCATATTTAAAATATAATAAAAATAAATAAATTCATTTTACTCTTATCTTAAAAATAATTATTATATTTTATTTTATCTTAAAAATAATTATTATATTTTATTATAAATTATTTAAAAAAACAAACACTTTATATTATTCTATGTGAAAGGTAATAAAATACACATGATTGTTACATATTTGTTGGTTGTGCAATGTCTATAGGATTTCGTTGTCCTATCATTAATTTATCTCTTGAGCTTCTCTCTAATTCATAATTCACATGTTTCCATCACTTTACATGTGCCTTTCCTTCACTTATCTTCCTCCTAAAGCTTTCCACATGGTCACTATTGATATGGTTTTTATTTGTTCTTTTAGCCTTAAAGCTTTTAGGGAAAATATGGTATATTATTGATATGGTTTTTTTTAAACTTCTCATGGAAAATATGGTTAAATCTTAGTTACCGCACTTCAATTAATATGGATGGTCTACTATTGATATGGGTTTTATTTGTTTTTTTAACCCTAAACCTTTTTAGGGAAAATATGGTTTTTCTATTGATATGGGTTTTCCTTAATTAATATGGATGGTGTACTATAGATATGGGTTTTATTTGTTGTTTTAATCTTAAACCTTTAAGGGAAAATATGTTCTACTATTGATATGGGTTTTTCTTAAACCTTTCATGGAAAATAATGTTAGATCTTAGTTACTACACTTCAATTAATATGGATATTTGTTTATCTTAAATTTTCCATACATTTGGTATAATGTGGGTTATAATAAGATCTCAACTATGTGAATGGTGTTATAGATATTTCAATTTTATATTCTTATTTTAGTTTATCTTTTTAATGGTTTTTTTAATATTATTAATTTTTAATATAAGATTTGGACTTTCTATTTTAATTCAAAAAATATTGAAGTTACAATGTTAATCATCAAAAGTGAATTGTTTTTAACGATATTCATGTTAACATCATATAATGTTAAGGTTAGTCATTTATCTTGTTTCCGTGAAATATTTTTATTTTCAAGACTAGGTATTCTACGATATCCAATGGTGGCATAACCATATAATCTAGCAACAATGTCACCTAACTTCAATTTAAATTTATTTGAATAATTTCATTATAGTGGAGAAGAAAACATTTTGATTTTGGCCTCTCAACAAACATATAAACACATGACAATTAGCCAAACTTCTCTAATACAATTTACTTTCAAAAGCATCATAAAATATTCAAGTTGAAATGCATTCATAACTCGCATATTAATATGGACTTGATAAATAAAATTTGTAATATGCTAATAATGTCCTTGGAAATGGCCATCGACTAGTATTATTACAATTTTGAAATTGCATTTTTCTATCAATGATCTCCACATTGTCATAATGTACCAATCTCAATTCACAAAACATTTCATTCATACTAGAAACTTGAATTGTATTGATTTAATTGATTGCATTCGAGTGTGGAACCTACACGAGTGATGAGCTTAAGGAATGTGGAACCCATCCCAACATCCAATATTATGAAAAATATGAATATATTGTGGTCGACAATCATGTACATGAATATATAGTTTATAAAATAGCTGACAAATTGTTTTATTTTGCAACATATCGATATCATATGACCGTTTCAACCTCAACAAGGTTGGTCTCCCCTAAAGTTTTAGTATCACTTATGAAAATAGATAACTTCTCATTACATATTAATTAATTATATACTTATTAAAACTAGGGTTAATCTGTTAGAGAAATCAAATATACAAACAAGGGTGTCAAAATTTTGATGAAGGATAGTTAAACTTACATTATTTTTTTTCTCTTCAGAGTGGGAGGTCTTCAAACCAAACTCATCAGCTTAAACTTAATTTGCATGTACATAATTTTCCATAATCACAATTATATATAGATAAGTTGTAATATTAGTGAGATTAGAGTTTGTTTCATTACTCTGAGCTATCTAAAATAATTAAAATTCATGTAAATATAAATGTAATATGGTTATTTATTGGAAGATCTTTATAGAGTTCCACTCCAATTTTTGACTTGTAAGATTGATATTAACTTCATGTATGCCCATAAAAAAAAAAATTTAAATACAATTTCTAATAAGTAATTAATCAATATTATTTAAATTATTTTTTTCATACAAATTTAATAATAAATAATAATTTCTTGTTTTCTTTTTTAATTTTTTTTTACTTGTTTTAGTTTGTTTTAGTGAGG
>SNQJ01S0008886.1:35571-51623 GCA_010110895.2 Picea sitchensis | reverse complement strand
CTCATATAATAATTCAACTTCAATCCTATTACAACAATATTATCATTTTAAATTATATTACATTCACAAATAGAATCGATTTTATAATACAAATAATAAGCACTACCCACTATGTAAACCATTTTCAACAACATTATGATTTTAAATTATATTGCAATGACAAGTACAATCAATTTTATAATACAAATAATAAGTGCCCACTATGTAAACCATCTTCTTCAACAACATTATGGTTTTAAATTATATTGCAATGACAAGTACCATCAATTTAATAAGTACTACCCACTATGTAACCCATCTTCAAAACATATGGTTGACTTATATGAATATGTTTAGTTATGGTAATGCCAATGTCAATTAGGTTAGTGGATATTAATAAGTTTGATGTGCAATCTCGTTATAGTTTGTCAAAGATAGTTGCTAATTGTCAAAGATAGATGGTTGCTAATTTCTAAGTTGGATTTGGTAGGTAGTGTAATGGTTGGGAAAGGAACACAATGTCATGGTTAGGCAAGCAACACAATTTTCAAAAAGGAAAAGGGAAAAGAAAATAAGAGCCATTACTATTAATGCATGTGTCCTTAAGAGAATAATCCAATCTCATTCATTCTACTTTATGAGATGGGGGCTATTTGTAACTTACAAGCAATCCCATATTCAAAAAAGTACAATATCAAGTCTAAAAGCGTAAAAGAAAGATGGGACATAATAATGATCTTGGAGCATAGTTCATGGAATCTTGATTTCTTGAGTGGGATGAAAGATATGCTAAACTATAGCCTTTACATAGTCAAATAATTTCTTTTTTATTTATGTTAGCGTTGTGCCTCCACTATGTAGGTAATATAGTTAACATTACAAAAGCTCACTTGAAAGCATTGAAGGTAATATAGTTAACATTAAAAAAGCTCACTTGAAAGCATTGAGTTAAACTTTAAGAGTTGGCGGAGTTGGCTTGTTCTTTATGTCATGGAATGATTTTATGAAGGAATTTTAACTATATAGAGTTTTGGATGGAAGAGTTGGGAAGAAAGTTTTTTTTTATTTTTTATTTTTATGAAGGAATAAATTTACAATTGCATCATTGTGTGTAAACAAAATTTAGCTAATTGAAATAACCTATTGATGGTCTGTAAGGGGGCATACTTCCACTTTTGCTAGATGTCTCTGGGTCTTGGGCAGTTAACATGTTTCCCTATGTCTAAGGAAGACGAGCTCTTATACAATCAAAAGCAGTTTAAGATCATACTCCAAGACCCAAAATAAAATTTCAACTCATACCAATATACATTAGGTATCGAGTATCTCTATTTGGTCATCATTGAGGCTACTAGAGGAAGGGTCTTGTGGTAGCTCTAGCACCTAACCATCAATCCCATACATGAAGCCTAAGATACTACACTCTAGTTGTATTTTAACCTCATAACCATGCCCATGAGGTAATGTGAAATCAAATTTTAATTGTTATGTTGTAAATAATTATTATCTATAACAATAACAAGTGAAATATGACATATACAATGTGATATTGAAATTATCGATGAACATATGCTATTCATATTTTCTAACTTAACTTTAACTTTTCTTGCATTTATTCTATCAACACTACCACTCCCAAAAATGAATTATTGTATATCCTTTGGAAAGTCACCCTGGGTTCTTAGCCCCACACCATTCATAACATCAAACATGTCCACCTCAAGTAAATATCCCATAAATTCTTGATCTAATGTGGAATACATGATTATGCATAAACACCTTTGCTTTGTTCTCACCCATGATCCATGTTATATTTAATTTACTTGCACACAACACTAGTGTTTCCTCTAGGACACCAAATGAAAATTTCTTACTTTAAAGAGAGTCGGTGAACTTCTCTTCTCCCTCTATGCTTCACCTAATTCACCTAAAACCTTTTGGTGTGCTCTCCTAACTAAAAAACCAAAAGAAAATTTCTTACTTTGAAGAGAGTCTGTGAACTTCTCTTCTCCCTCTATGCTTTATCCAAAACATTTTGGTGTGCTCTCCTAACTAAGAAAGCCCCTTCTACCTTGGGTAATGGTTGTTATTCTTGGTTTTCTTTCGTGCCACCTTCCTTTATGACACGCCTACTTAAACCTCATATCTTGTTCCCTTTCCCTCTACTTTATGTCATTTATTTATCTCAGAAGATATTGAAAGAGCCTTCCTGACCTTGAGCCTCAACAAAGATGGAATGGTAGAGCAGTCGATGAAATGGTCTTGAAGCCAAATTTCTCAATTATGACATTCACTTTATTGCACCTTATTTTTCTAGTTTCTTTAATGATGTAGTTTGCTTAGACTTTCCTTCTTCATGGTCTTAACATATCATCACCCTATTTTTCAATTAGGCCGTAACAATTCTAATCCAAATAATTATAACTCTAATCTAAATAATTATGATGTTATTATGAAACATACATTTACCAAGATTTATGTTATGGTTTTGAACATGCACCTTTAGCATTAGGAGAGAAGTAAACTTAAAGTTAAGGGTCAAGCAAGTTTTATAAGATAGAATTGGACACTTTTTTTATTTGAAATCAATGCTTGTATATATGGTATTGATCATAGTTTACAAGAACATTATGTAGCATTAATAAAAGGAGAAAGGGATAAAGATTTATCCAGTATAAGATATCACATTGTTTGAGGAATCTGAGATACCGTTGAAGTAAAAGTTTGTCAAAAGGACGTTCTAGTGCATTGTAGATTCTTACTTATCTAAGACTTGTATCATTTCATGATGATGCCATGTGAATTGCTAAAAACATGTGAAGCATATGACTAACCTAATAACAAACATTTTGCAAAGGGATTATCGCAAGCTACCATAAAACAAACATTTTTTTTTATATAATTTTTTTTAGATTTTGTTTTCATCAGATTTGGAACACCACATATTTACACTTTAGGCTATTACTAAAAAAGTTAAGTAGGTATTCAAAAGTTTTTTTCTTATATTGTGGACTTTGTGGACTTTCAAAACATCTTCAATTTTGATCTAAGAGGATCTTTGTTTTAGAGATTGACATATGTGTGAACATTTCAATGTTGCTTTAATGGAACTCTATGATACAATTATAGCTCAACTTTTGTACTATTTATGGACTTTTAGAGTTTACCAAGGCTACCATTAGGGTGAAGCATGTATGCCACATGTCCTCAACTTTCTTTGGAATCTACATTAATGATGGGAGGAATACCATAATGAGAAGGCACATATTAATAATGGTTCCCTTTTATGCCAAGCCTTGATTGCTTTACTCTTATTTGTAAATGATGTGGTCTTCTTAATATCCATCTAAAGGTTTAGGGAGTCAATTCAATGCTCTAGGCTTATTTCTTTGTGTAATATTGTATATAAAGTTATTTCCAAAATTATAGTAAACAAGATTAAACCGATTCTATCCAAGTCTCTTTCAACTGAGTAGTTGGGATTTCTGGAAGGTTGCCAGATCCAAGATGTTATTGGAACACCACATGAATGTTTACACAGCATAAAAAAAAAAACTTAAAGTCTCTTATCCTGAAGTTGGACCTACATAAAGCATATGACTGCATTAATTGGGACTTTTTAAGGATGATTTTAATACAAGTGAGTTTTGGTAATCCAATGACCAACTGGATTATGAGCTGTGAGGAGTTGACGTCTTTTGTTGTTTTAATTAATGGGGATGCCACTGATTTTTTCAGAAGTGGAAGAGGATTACGACAAGGGTGCCCTTTGTCCCCTTTGTTGTTTATCCTTATTATGGAGGGTCTGAGTCTATTATTAAAAGAAATATTTCGGGATGGGAAGTTGTCGGGCATAAAAGTCTCCAGACTTATTAAAATCCTTCACTTATTTTTTGTTGATGATGGTTTAATTATGACTAATGCATCCTTGTAGGAGTGGATGGAGATTGAGAGTCACATAAAATTGTTTTTTAATGCTTCTAGGTTAAAGGTAAATGAAACAAAGTCTACAATACATTTGAAGGCCTATCAGAGGCAGAACTAACCCCTTTCAAGCAACTACTCCCTTTTAATTTCTCGGATCTCGCCTTGGGCTTTAAATACCTCGGTTATTTTTTAAAGACATGGTTACAGAAAGCAGAAGACTAGAGATGGCTATTGGCCAAGGTGGAAAAAAGGATAGTGCACTGGAGCTATAGGTGGTTATCATTGGGCGAAAGATATATATTATGCAAATCAGTCCTGGAAAGTCAACAAATATACTGGCTATCGTTGGCATCCATACCGTTCTCCGTTTTGAACAAGCTAAGGAAAATATTGTATAATTTTCTTTGGAATGGGAATAGTGAGGCACACCATTATCATCTTTGTTGGTGGGAGACTCTCGCCAAACCAAAACAAAGTGGTGGTTGGGGATTTCAAAATATTTTCTCCTTCAGTAAAGATTTGGCTGCCAATACTCTCTGGTGAGTTCTAATGAGGGACGAAATATGGCAAAAGGTAATTAAAGATAAATATCTCCCTTTTACTACGGTAAAAAACTGGTTTAGATTTGCTTCATTCCACCAACGAGTGGCCTCTAAAATATGGAATAGTATATTAAAGTCTATCCACTTGATTACAAACTGGTTGAGCTGGAATCCTGGTTCGAGTCATCACGTTGTTCTCGGCGGAGACAAAATTCTGGGGATGGGAGATAAATCCTTTCTCTCACAAACACTTATTTATATACTTAGAGAAAAACATATTACAGTACTAACACAGACCTAGAGACAACAAGAGCAAGCCTCACAACTGACATATTGGGCCAGTAACACTGATCTGGATACTGTTGGTGAGATGGCAGCGAAATGGGAGCGCTATCGTACTACACTTATTGCTTCGGGAGAAACTATCCAAGATAAGGAAGATATATTAATGTGGAATCGGGGAGACTCCTCAGGTTATCTCACTGTAAAAAATGTGTATTTGACACTATTATCCACTCAGAGCTTGCCGATCGTTAATGAATGGAGAAAAAGATTATGGAAATGGGATATCCAACAAAAAATAAAGTTATTTTTATGGTTGGCAGTGGAGAATAAAATTTTGACTTGGGCTAATCTACAACAAAGAGGATGGGTAGGCCTAGGTCATTGTCAGTTATGCAAGAAGGATTATGAAGATACTACACATCTTTTCATTCATTGCTATTTTACAAAAGCAATTTGGGATAAAATACAAACTGGTAAAAAGTATATAAATGTATGGAAAGGGAATTCTCTAGTAGAATGTCTCACAAATTGGACTGCGAACAAGACTATCCCCTCCTATGTAACTGCACTTATATGTTGGTATATTTGGTTAAAAAGGAATTCTGCCATTTTTGAAGAAAAAGTACCATCAATTCTAGCGGTGGTTACTAAGACTCTTGGCTCATTGAAAAAGCCCGCGGCCTCTAAAAATCTGCTCCCAATTCGATCTTGCTTGATTGCAAAACATCATGATATGACTGTATCTTGTTTTGATGGGGCAACACATACAAATGGTAAATGTTGTGGGGCGGGAGGAGTCATAAAAACATCAGATATATCAGTTTATAGGTGGGTTTTCAATTGCGGGGAAGGCACTAATACAAAGGTAGAGCTTTTGGGAGTTTGGGCAACATTATTGTTGGAAAATCATTTGTCTATTCACAAACTTCAGATTTTGGGAGATTCAAAAGTTGTAATAGATTGGCTAAACAAAAGAGGTGAACTGTGGGCTTGCGCTATCGAAGGTTGGAAGCAAAGAATCACAGCCTTAAGAAGCCAGTTTCGTGAAATCAGTTTTGAGCACATCTACCGTGAATATAATAAGAAGGCAAATCTTCTCTCCAAGAAAGCTTTACAAGAACTTGAAGGAGTAATCACTTTTTACAAATGGGCAAATGGAACGGAGGGCTCCAAGGGGCACATCAAGATCTACTAGCTTCAGTTCTTAGTCTTCCTTTTGACAAAGATTTATAGTTATGAATATCCTGTCAATTTATTTTTTGATTTGAAATGCCTCTACACTGATGGTAGCAACATGATTTCTATGCCACAAGATTACCCGACTCTAGGGTATTGGACTTGTAAGGATTTATATCCTGAAGTATACTTTTTGAAACTTTCAGATGTTGTTATGGACAATTATGTATCTATCTCTTGAATACAACTATGGTCTAGAAGATGTAAAAAATTATATTTTACTAATATAATTGAGCAAATTTTCTATTGGAAAAAGCCTTGATTGCTTTACTCTTATTTGCAAATGATGTTGTCTTCTTAATATCCATCTAAAGGTTTAGGGAGTCAATTCAATGCTCTCTTGAATCTTTGCATTTGTAAATAATGAGTGGTGACCTTTAATATTGAAGTGAGAGAAAACACAATAATTTCAAAGAAACAAGTGTATATCCAAAATTCGTGTCACAAAGATAACAAATTCTTTCAACCCAAGCATTTTACTAATTCTTCAATGCCCTCTTTCACCAAGAAGCTCATGAGCTTGTTTTTTATTTTAACAACTTTGATTCTCTTCTTTATATTAATTAAAATAAAGAGATACATTTAATTTTCTACATTAAAATTGATCACCTCTTATAATATTTATTGTATTATTTTCGTGATAATATTTTAAATAATATCATTATTTTGATTACCTCCTATAATATTTATTGTATTATTTTCATGATAATATTTTTAATATTATCATTATTTTGCAAAATAAGCCCTAACATATATCAACATTATTTATTTATACTCGTAAATTGTAATCAAGCAAGCCATTGAGCACGCGCATCGTTTAAAGCTGAAATCATATGATCTGGTTTTTCACGCCATGCCATTTTGAATGCTCATAACGTCCACCGGGTCAGTTACTAGCATGTGTCTGTGTTTTGGCGTTTGAACCAAACAAATTGTTTATTTATATACATTAAATAAACATTATGTGGAAGAGTAATGATTAACCGGCCAGACCGCATGCATTGCTCTCGCTCGGCAATGAATTTGCATTGGATGATATGCTCTTCCCATTGTTTATTTGTATTCTACTTCAACTGCCCAGCTTCGCATTTTGGAATATCATAACAAGAAACTAACCTGCTCATGCATTATCTTCTTCTTCTCCCAAGGAGAACCACTATCCTCTTGTAACTGTTTCGATTTTTTAACATGAAAAAGGCATTGTAGCTCTGCCTGCGAGCGTTTTTCCTTTTTGTCCATTTCGTTCCTTTCTGTTACTGAAATTCTCTGCTATTCACAGATTGAAATGCGTTTCTTCTTCTGCTCATGCCTTTATATGACTGCATTGGTCCATCTATTACAATGCAGCCTCAATTCCCAGATAACTGTGATGGGGTTAGATAGTTTTGACCAAAGCGATTTTGAGAAATGGGTTCACAGGACAGCTTCAAGACAGAGACAGAGATCCGATGGCAGCGAGTTGCTGTTGGAATCGAAAATAGCTGTGTCCAATTCCATGGTGGTCGATAGTTCGGGCCATGGGGACTTTGAGACAGTGCAGGCTGCTGTGGATGCTGTTCCTGAAGATAATTCGAAGTGGGTTTATATTCAAATCAATGCCGGAGTTTACAGGTATTTATATATGTATATCTGTAACCTTTCATTCCAAGGAGAAGCTGAAAAGCTGAAGATGAGGTACATGTGATGTTGCATGTATGGCAAGAAAATATGAATAGTTTATGCAACAAACATTTTAATAATTTATATAGGAATATGATAGATAGTTATATTGAGAGTATTTCAAAACTTCAAAAGTTGAGTAGGAGAGACGGTCTTGAGGTAAATGGCAAGAAATTTGTTGTAACTCGTTGAGTAGCAGAGATAGTCTTGAGGTAAATGGCAAGAAATTTGTTGAACAAATTTTATTGTAACTTTTTACTCTATTCCAGCGGTCCTACTGGGTGTGCTCTGAATACAGATAAAAATGTTATATTTTACCTACAGGGTAACCTGAATACAGATAAAAATATTATGTCTTACTGTATTGATTAATTGAGGGACTTTCACATTTAGAAAAGGTCCTTAACCTTGCATTTCTTGAATATTTACAGAGAGAAGGTGGTAATACCCTACAACAAACCAAACATTATATTTCAGGGAACTGGAAGAGAAACCTCTGTCATAGTGTGGGACTTAGCTGCTGATGCAGACGGGAGTACTGCTGACAGTGCTGCTTTCTCATCCTTTGCCCCCAATTTTATTGCCAAGGGTATAGGCTTCAGGGTAATTACAGATAATGTCCCAATGTATTAAATCTGAAAAGCTGTTTGTATGATGATATGATTTAGTTTGTGTTTGCGTTTTTCAATATTATGATCTGTTCTGTTTTATTGAAGTTTACAGAATACTGCCCCTCCAGCACCGCCCGGAGTCAATGGTAAACAGGCAGTGGCTGCTCTTCTGGCAGGAGACATGGCTGCCTTCTATCAATGTGGGTTTTATGGAGCGCAGGACACACTTTTTGATTACCAAGGGAGACATTACTTCAGGAACTGTTACATTGAAGGCTCCATTGATTTCATCTTTGGCCATGGGCAGTCCACATATAAGGTATATTTTGTGTTCTTTTCTCATAGAAATCCCCTAACTTTTCCAAGATCAAAACTCATGGTACATGCTAATATGGCCATTCTTACGCAGAGTCTATGTAAAAGATGTGCTGAAAATGAAACCAAGGCTTATTGTAGTGAACTCGCACCAATTTATTGCTGCATCACAACCCTACAAACCTGTTTTTTTGCTGAATATTAATGACCAAAAATAGTAGAAACAGTATTTTCTTTTAGAAAGTTTGTGAAGTTAGAATACAGCTTTAGATTGAATGAGGTGGTTGAGTGTAAAGAAGCAACAGCCTCACCTTGTATGAAGTATGTCAAACCTGACTTGGGTTTGGGTTTGGGTTTAGATGGGTTTATTCTTCAGAAATGAAAATTTTCAGATTTGTTTGGAATATATACAGTATTGTTTATCAGGACAACAGGATACATCTTCAAGACATGTCGACTGTTAATAAAGAATACTATAAATATTCCAAACAAAACAAATTTGAAGAAAACTCTCACCACAGAAATCTTAATCTTCAAGTTCTAACATGTATGCAGGGATGTGAACTACATGCCATTGCAGTTGCGGATAGGGGAGGATATTTGCCAGGATCTATAACTGCACAAAACCGAGCCACCCCAGGGGAAAATAGTGGTTTTGTTTTCATTGCCTGCAAAATCACCGGGACAGGGCAAGTTTTCTTAGGTCGAGCATGGGGTGCATATTCTCGAGTCATCTTCGCTTACACTTACATGGCCAACATCATTGTACCGCAAGGATGGGATGACTGGGGTTTGGTGGACAGGCATGGGTAGGTTTTACTCTCCACTTCCCCTCTCAATTATTATTAGTTGTTGTTTCAATTATTATTAGTTGTTGTTTTTGGACATAAGAAGTTCCTTAACTATTCAGCCCCAAAACTGCTAGAGTATGCAGCCCAACCAGCATTATTTCTCAGATAGATATTACTTATATTCTCACATTTTTGTCAATGCAGCCCAACCAGCATTATTTCTCAGATAGATATTAGTTATATTCTCACATTTTTGTCAATGCAGCCCAACCAGCATTATTTCTCAGATAGATATTAGTTATATTGTCACATTTTTGTCAATTAATTTAATTGTGCCTTCCTTCTTTGCAAGGTATAACTGTAATATTGAAATATGTGTTTTTGTGTTGAAAAGGAGCGTTGGCTATGGAGAATACCAATGCTATGGTCCAGGTGCAAACAGAAAGGACCGAGTGAAATGGTCTCGCAAACTAACAGCCACAGAAGTCCAACCATTTTTGAATCTAAGCTTCATAAATGCAAATCAATGGCTTCATGAATATTGAATAATGAGAACTCATGATTGATTATAACAATCTTATGGGTTTTTTCCTTTTGTCACTTAAAAAAATGTTGAATAATGAAAAGTCATATGATTGATTATAACAATCTTAATGGGTTTCTTGTCACCAAAAAAAGGTTCATCCATTGTTTATAGAGCATTCTATATAACATTGCAAATGGAATATATTTGGTCCAAATGTGCTCCTTTTTCACTTTGCATAAGTTTTGTTAATCTTAACAAATGTAATAAATATAGTTTAAAATATTAAAATAAACAATAAAAAATTTCATATCATAATTTTATATAGTATGAACCAAAATTTCATTTCATATCACAATTTCATATAATATGAACCAAAATTTCATATTACAAGTAGAACAAAATTTCTAAAAGTCCTTAGGCAATCGCAATTTGGGAGAAGTTGAGGTTGCAAAATGTCAGGAAAGAAGCACTAATGTAGAAGGCAAATAGATGCAAATGGCACCAATGTAGAACACAAATAGGTGCAAATAAGAGATGTTCCTTTATTGGAATTTTCTATAAATTTAAATTTAAATATAAATATAGCACAAGGGATTTGTGCACACTTGCTCTCTTATTAGTCCTTGCGGAAGGTGTAGAGGGATTATAGTGATTGATAATTCGTTGACCTCATATTAATATGTTTTATGACTATAAATTTTTAAATAATCTCTATTGTTCGAACTAGAGAACTAAAAACATTATTTTTTATATAATAAAAAAACCTTATATGTCATCATCTCATTGTAGAATATATTTAAATTCTTATTGCCAGCTTTGCTATTCCCAATGTTTTAAATGTTTAGATATCCAAAGTTTTGAGCATTAACAGTCTTTTTTAATTTTTTAATTTTTATTGAAATGTTTACATACCGAAAGTTTTGAGCATCTACGCTCTTTTTTAATTTTTTTATTATTTCTATTTTTATTGAAATGTTTACATACCGAAAGTTTTGAGCATTGACACTCTTTTTGAGGTACTTGAATATGCCTAACAACTTAAATGTTTACATAGTGCGAGGCCTCTAAACAAGCCTGACAACCTTAAATGTTTACTTAAATAGGCCTGTCAAAGTACATTTTTCCTCGAATTTTTCCATACAATGTTGTAGCAAATAAGGACAATATTGTTGTCCACCACCACTCTCATAGCCATCATATGTTTCATATTTCTTCTATCCTTTGAATGCAATTTAGTCATCATTGAAGATACATATATTATTTATTGGTTCACTGGTTGCTGCTTGTTTGTTGGTTTGTTGGTTCGTCAGTTGCTGCTTGTTGTTGTTTGGTTCAACTTTGCAAGGTTGAGGTCTTGCACCTGCAGTTGGACCTTTTGGTGCTTACTCACTGGTTTGTTGCTTGTTGCTTGCTTTTGTTTGCTTCAACTTTGCAAGGTTGGAGTCCTGCACCCGCAGTTGGAGTTGTTTTTTCACTTTGCAGGGTTCAAGTCCTGCACCCACAATTGGACCTGGGATTCTTTCGTTCATCATTGACGAGCAAGTTTCAATACCATAGTTTCATTTGTATTCGTTGTTTGTTGTTTACTGTTTACAATTTGCAAGTAAGAATGTTTAAGTATTTCTACTCGCATTGTCATCATATGTTTCATATTTCTTCTATGTTTGGAATGCAATTTAGTCATCATTGAAGATACATATATTCTTTACTGGTTCATTGGTTGTTGCTTGTTCACTGGTTTGTGGGTTGTTTCTTCTTGTTGTTTGGTTCAATTTTGCAGGGTTGAGGTCTTGCACCTACAGTTGGACGTGTTCGTGCCTGCTCACTGGTTTGTTGCTTGTTGCTTTCTTTTGTTTGCTTCAACTTTGCAAGGTTGGGGTCCTGCACTGACAATTGGAGATGTTTTTTCAATTTGCAGGGTTCAAGTCTTGCACCCACAATTGGGTCTGCGATTTTGTCGTTCATCATTGACGAGTAAGTTTCAATACCATAGTTTCATTCGTATTCGTTGTTTACTGTTTACTGTTTGCAGTTTGCAAGTAAGAATGTTTAAGTATTTATTCATCATTCTTATTCTGCAGACTTTCTATAGAGGTTGGCATATCTTTTTCACCTGCTCTTAAATTTTCCTTCAATTTTTTCCCCAGGCTGTGCACCATGTGCATGCCAATGTCATCTGCACAACTCCAACTGCCATTTTTTCTAGCATTACAAATCTCGATCCTTTGTCATATGTGACGAAGTGGAAATCTAATGCCTCAATTGAATAAGGAATTATTTAGCCTTCGCACCTTGCCCTCGATGATATTCCCAACTTTCCTAGGAATGAGTACCTACCTATCTCGTATGGGAATTGAACCCGTGTCTTTCACATGAAAAAGACAATGTCAAGCTTGTTTCCTTTGCAAGATGTTCTTGTAGAAGAAAACTGCAGGTAGGTGTAGAAGGGATAGGTATGGTACACCGGTAATTGAGCTGCAACAAAATTGCACACCATTGTTAGGCATTATCCATCTTTGTCGGTGATATATTTCAGTAAGTTATAAAGAAAAAAGTTTCAGGACCTAGAATGTAAATCCTAGGTAGTTCTAGGACCTGTTATTGCACTTTGCAGGGTTGAAATCCTGCACTCGCAATTGGACCTGCGATTCTATCATTCATCATTGACGAGTAAGTTTCAATACCATAGTTTCATTCATATTCGTTCTTTACTATTTACTATTTACAGTTTGCAAATAAGAATGTTTAGGTATTTATTCATTATTTCTATGTTGCAGACTTTCCATAGAGGTTGGCATATCTTTCCCTCCTCTTAAATTTTGCTCCAATTTTTTCTCCAAACTCTGAACCATATGTATGCCAATGTTGTGTGCACAACTCCGGCTATCATTTTCTCTAACATTACAAATCCCAGTCCTTTACCTTATGTGACGAAGTGGAGATCTAACGCCTCAATTGAATAAGGAAATTCTTTAACCTTCCCACCATTCCCTCGACGATATTCCCACCTTACCCGGGAATGAGTACCTACATGCCTTTGCAAAATGTTCTTGTAGAAGAAAAAAATGTTGAGATGGTGCTAGCAAGAGTAATTTTTTGTGGATTACAAATTGCAATATTCAATCTATATGCCGCTCCGCGTGCAACATTGTCAACATAATGATTTTTTTTTTAAATGCATTACACCATTTACATCTGAACGAAACCATTATCATTCTAGGAGACTTCAGTGTTGACATGCTACTAAATAGTGCCATAACAAAAGAATTGGAAAACTACATGTGCAATTACAATCTTCACTTTATTTTGGTTAAGATAAAGCATGTACAAAATGCACTTATTGACCATGTATGGTCAAATGTGCCCATATCACAATACACCCTCTTTATCTTATACACAAACTGGTCTAACCATGATACAATTTGTCTTGTACTTGAATTATAAAATATACATCAAACCTATTACATAATCATATTTCCATGTCTCAAAGCATATCTGCATACTTTGTTGCACAAAACCAAATCATTCAGCTAGGATCATCCAACTTCTTAATATTTTATGGATTGTAATATATTTTGGCCAGGAAAAATTCTATATAACCACAACCATGGATCAAGAAAAACAAAGGTTCATGCTTCTAAATCTATCTTTTATTCTATTCCTTTGATTTTCATTTACTATATGCACATATTACTTGTTTTCCCTTACACACCAACGTACATTGATGTTCATTGTATTTTGTGCGTTCACACATTGAAACAAACAAAATAACAGGAGAAAACGAATGACTCTTAACCACAAATGTAAAAGAGGAGATACAAAGGTGCATGCTTCTACTCTTATTTCATATTCCATCTTTTTGTATTTCATTTATTGTCTATATATTTATTCTACTACTTTGCACCTAATTTATTGTATGTAGATACTACATATCTTCCTACATAATAACTTATTTTCATGTCAACTGTATTTTCTGTGCTGCTACATTGAAATAAATAGAACTATATTTCTTTTTTTACATGTCTTTCTACATACCAACTTACCTTCATGTCCATTATATTTTCTGCATTGCTACATTGAAAAAAAATGATTAGTTGGACAAGAGGATAAAATCTTATATGCCACAACAGAGAAAGTTGAAGTACAATCTTCGAAAAGGTATACCAATAGTGATAGTAAATCAAACACACAAAACGAGTAGGTGGATAAAATATTGGACTAGAAAATGATGATTTGACAACAATCGACCTTTGTTGAGACTTCCCACTTCTGAAAATTTCCCTCCCCTTTTCTATTTTCCCACTCTCTATTATCCCTTTCCCCCCCCTCTTTTATACTTAACTGAATTCCCCTTTCTTTTTCCCCTCTACTTTCCCTTTCTGGTTACTTTACTTAGTTGTTTTTCCGAAAATGTCTAGGTGCGCGGGTTGACGGACTCACGGGTTCACATTTCTACTCATGCTTCTATATCACGAGTCCAACCAATCACTTCCTCATTCCATACTTAGCCACTTTTTCGATCGTAGGTTCCCGGGCTGACAAGCTCAAAATTGCGCTTCTATTGTTCTGTGTCCTGTAAACAACACCCAGAGTTCCGCGACATACAAATTGATAGCTAGACTCCCAGACTAGCGGGCTCAATATTGCGTTTCTATTGTTTCATGACCTACAAACAACTTCCGGAGTTCCGCGATATACATATTGATCGCTAGACTCCCCCATCATGCCTTGTTCCATGTTACACATTTTTGCACTCAAACTTTCTGAGACATACAATTTGACCGTCGAATCCTCACCTTTCTTGAGTATCCCTTGACACCCTATTTCATACTCCATCCCCTTCGAGCATGTATGTGACATCCAGAACAATTATGAACAATATAAAATGCATATGCTTATTTAGTCATTCTGATGTTCATGTACACATGCTTTCATCATAAAAAGTTGGATGAGTGGCATGGGCATGAGTAGTCAATCATCGCAAACATCAACATAACGACAAGGCCAAAGGTAAAGATTCATACATTGTGCTCTTGCTATGTTTACCAAACAAATATCCTGAGTTATTTATTCATCTATGCCATGATAAATATGTTGATGTCATCTGCAACACATGTTTTGCAGTTCACAAGAAGTATCAACGAGTGCAACTGAAACGCCCAACATAGTGCAAGCTCTGCACACTAAGAGGTATGGTTACAAAACTCTGACCTGCATACTTCATCCAAATTATGCATCTACTTGTACATTTATGCCAAAAAAAAAAATGATACAGACTGCCATTCACATTACTTTTTTTGTTCAAAAAATGTCACCAGGTCTAAACTTATAACACCCAATATACTATCGATAGAAGGCTTGAATAGCCGCCGAACTGGAAAAGTGTTCGTCGGGGACATAATGGTCATGTTTAGCACCTACTTAGAAAAATCAAACAAAACTAGATGCATTGTGCATGTTGACATGACAAACAACGAAGCCATGATGACAGTCACACTGACTATCCCTACACAACTTGTCTAGAAACATGTAGAAAATATCTTGCCAGGTAATGGGATATCCATTACAAATTTTAATATATTGCCGAAAATAGTATATGACTATGGTGATTGTGATCGGATTATATCGCTCAACGAAACAAGTATTGTGGAAAAAGTTCCCACGATTTGTTCACAATATTGTTTCGTACCGGACACAAAAATCAACCAACTTGCACAGAGCAACGACACGTACCCAATCAGAACCATTGATGCAGCTGTCACACTCGCAAGAAAAGTTGGCTCACAACACATTCTCCATATAAAATATGGAGAGTCAGACAATGACAAGGCAATGGTATCATTCTCCATACCAGTTTTGTCATTTACTTTCACATGCTCATATATCTCAGTTATGTTATACAACTATTATATTGTTCCATGTTGCAGCTGCAATTGTTCGACACCTATACAAATTTATTTTTCTCAATGGAAAAACAATTGCATAACGGGCAATTTCCACTCATGCTTTTCAAAAATATAACAAAGAAAATAGATGTTAAAGAAATGATCTTTCACACAACCCAAGCAACATTTGTAACATAATTGTGAACAGGCATAGTACAAGATCTCAAGAAACTAACTAGCTCGACAAATGTTGTGTGTTTACATCTACAATTCCATCCACACTTTTCTCATAAAAA
>SNQJ01S0008886.1:6949-25233 GCA_010110895.2 Picea sitchensis | reverse complement strand
TTGTTTTCTATGGAAGAGGGTAAATTATCGGGGCATATTGTGTCAGCATAAGGAGTAAGAATTGATCCAAGCAGAGTAGAGGCCATCCAGACCTTATCTTTTCCTAGATCTAAAAAAGAGGTTCAATCTTTCTTGGGTAAAATCAACTTTCTGAGGAGGTTCATTTCAAATTTTGCTGAGTTGGTTAAATACATTACAACCATTCTTAGAAAGGGGAACGAAGTGAAATGGACTACTAAGTCCATAAATTATTTAGACCAAATCAAGAGGGATTTGACCGAAGCACCTGTGCTCATCAGCCCTGACTATTCTAAGGAATTTATGATATTTTCTTTTGCCTCATCTGATACATTGGTTGTTGTTTTGCTACAGAAAAATGCAGAGGGGTTAGAGCAGCATATTTCCTTTTTCATCAGAGCATTGAGGGATGAAGAAATAAAGTATGATATCATGGAGAAGCAGGAATATGCTTTGGTCAAATCCCCCAAGGCTTTCAGAATCTACGTTCTGCATTAAAAAATTATTGCATATGTCCCCTTAGACTCAGTAAAAGAGATATTGATCCAGCCTGATATAGATGGGAAGAGAAGACAATGGATTGCCAAAATTATGGAGTTTGACCTGGAAATAAAACCCACCAGATTGGTGAAAGGCCAAGGTTTAGCCAGGTTACTGGTTGAATTAAATTGCAAGGAATTGGGGGTTAATTTCATGAACACACACTCAGAAAATTAGCAAACTAAGATTGTTGATAAAGACTCTCATGTCAGCCTCAACCCGACATAATGCATCTGGTATAAAGACATCATATATTTTTTGTAGAATTTGAGGCCTCCTGATGGTTTGCACAAAAGCAAGGTGAGATCTTTGAAACTCAAAGCAATCAAATGTTGTCTCATTGATCAGGTTTTGTACTGGAAGGATCCTCTGGGAGTTCTGTTAAGATGTCTAGATCCACAGGAGGCCCAAATAAATATGAGTGATTTTCATGACAACTCATGTGGGGGGCACCATTTTTGGAGGACCACAACTTATAAGATCCTCAAAGCTGGGTATTTCTGGCTCAGCATTTTTATTGATGTTTGTGCAAATATTAGAGCTTGTGTCAAGTGTCAAAAGTTTGCTGGAAAGCAGTAGCTCAAATATTTTCCTTTGAAACATGTAATGGTTTCTGGACCTTTTCAACAGTGGGGTCTTGACTTCATTGGAGGGATCCACCCAGCCTCAAGTGGCCAACACAGGTGGATTTTGACTGCCACTGATTATTTTACCAAATTGATAGAATCCATCCCTGCAAGGAGTGCCTCCCACAAGGTAATCATAAGCTTCCTTGAAGATATCATGTCCAGATTTGGTTGTCCAAGAAGGATTGTTACATACAATACTGCCTCTTTCAGAGATGAGCCATTAATTAATTTCTGTAAGCAGTATGGGATTACATTAATCCACTCTACTCCCTACTACCCTCAGGGAAATGGTTTGGCATATTTCTCTAACAAAAGCCTCATAAAGGTCATCAAGAAATTGTTAGAAGACAACACGAAAGCCTGGGACTCAAAGCTGATATTTGCATTATGGGTTGACAAAATTACAACCAAAAGATCACTTGACATTTCCTCTTTTCAACTTGTGTATGGGGTTGAAGCTATTTTTCCTACTCAACTCGCCTTGCCTGTGGAAAAGTTCCTCCAAGACTACCAAGGATAACCTGATGATATGGTCAGGAGGATACTACAGCTGGTAAAAGTACGACAGACTAGGGAGCAACTACTTGATAAAGCGCAGGATCATCAATAGGAAATAAAATGAGCCTTTGACAAGAGTGAAAGAAAGGAAGATTTTCAGCTGGGGGATCTGGTGCTCAAGTGGGATGCCCCCAAGAAAGAGAAATGAAAACATGGTAAATTCGAAGCCTTATGGATTGGTCCCTTCAATATTTCTGAGGCATTTTCAAACAACACTTATAAATTGCAGAACTTGGAGGATTTTGAAGTTTTATTTCCTCCCCTCTTGCTTTCATCTTGAGCATTTTCTCCCGAAGTCCAAAGATCACTGCCACGCATCCATCCAAATCTAATGGTGGTAGTTTTCTTCGGGACTCTTGGCTTCAAGAATTTCAGCCTCCTCACTCATGTTTTCATCCAGAATGTTTTCTCCCAAAGTTAACATAGATCCCTGCCACGTGTCCTCCCCAGATCGATGGTCATTGTTCACTTCGAAGCTCCATCTCTACAGGTATACTGCCCCCAATCTCTGAAGTGACAAAGTACGTGGCAGTCATTAGTTCAGATATGTGGCATTCTCGTCAGTCACGACACCTGGCATCCATCTCGCGATGACACGTGGTGCCTAGTCCAGGCACTTTTGGGCATATCATCGTCTTGTTTCCTAGTGAAAAGTGTCACCTCTCTTTTCATGACACATCATCATAGTGACGTCAGACCACCACGTCATATCATCCTATGAGAAGTCTTCTTGTTTAGCGCCAAGGTAGTGCCATCTCCAAGCACGGTTAGAATGACCCTAAAGTTGGCAGGTGGATAAACTTTAGCGATGGCACAAAATTTAGTATGTGCACCCAGATTGTAGATCGCGATCAGATCAACGACCATGTTTCATTGCGGGGATGCATCTTGCTTGAATGATAAAATTATTGAGCGGTCCCACAATTGAAACCATCGTATAGTGAAAGAGATACGTGGCAGAAGGTGGTGGATTGCGGGCTCAAAAACGGCATGTATCCAAACCTCCTTTGACGACCCCGCACAATCACATGCCCATATAGCATCAAATATGAAAACAACGCGTGACAACCCCCTAGGTATTAAGCCTCCTCTCGGTCCCAATGAAGGATCAATTAATGAGAAAGGAGTGGTGGTTGAAACCTCGACTCATTCCATTAACAGAAGGCGTGGAGGGTCTAGCCATGGAGACAGTGCTATCATCCCAGGTACCACGGTGGATGAGTTTTCCTACAGGTCCATGCTAAGATGAATTTGCGTCTGATAGGAGGATACACACACAGTCTGACAGAAGAAGGCACAGACGAGAGGCTTTGAATGGAATGGCCAGATCACACCCCTGATATTTGTGGACTGAGCTGAGTTCAAATGGATCAGTTCAAGATTTTGTTAAGGTTGTCAACTGGTTGAGTTGAGCTCCTTACTGTGTAATTTTGATGCCAGAATTGTTCTTTGGTTATGTGTCAAATTTGAGAATTTCGCATTAATAGAAGTCAGCTTCTTTCATCCCTTTGTTTAAACTGTGCTGAAACACTCGGGCATGGAGGATCCAGTCGAGGGTTGTGGTTCTATTTTAATGTAGGCTTGATTACAGTAGTGTTGTGACCAATTTTAGTAATCTTACTTGTTACCTTATTTCCCCTTATGTTAAAAGGCTCGGGCATGGAGGATCCAGTCGAGTTGTCGCAATTGCATGATAATGTAGGTTTGATTATTATGATGTTGTGACATATTTCAGTGTCTGAAACTTGAGTTCAAGAGTGCTCNCCCAGGTACCACGGTGGATGAGTTTTCCTACAGGTCCATGCTAAGATGAATTTGCGTCTGATAGGAGGATACACACACAGTCTGACAGAAGAAGGCACAGACGAAATGCTTTGAATGGAATGGCCAGATCACACCCCTGATATTTGTGGACTGAGCTAAGTTCAAATGGATCAGTTCAAGATTTTGTTAAGGTCGTCAACTGGTTGAGCTGAGCTCCTTACTGTGTAATTTTGATGCCAGAATTGTTCTTTGGTTATGTGTCAAATTTGAGACTTTTGCATTAATAGAAGTCAGCTTCTTTCATCCCTTTGTTTAAACTGTGCTGAAACACTCGGGCATGGAGGATCCAGTCGAGGGTTGTGGTTCTATTTTAATGTAGGCTTGATTACAGTAGTGTTGTGACCAATTTTAGTAATCTTCCTTGTTACCTTATTTCCCCTTATGTTAAAAGGCTCGGGCATGGAGGATCCAGTCGAGTTGTCGCAATTGCATGATAATGTAGGTTTGATTATTATGATGTTGTGACATATTTCAGTGTCTGAAACTTGAGTTCAAGAGTGCTCTTAAGCCTGAGTTTTTCTTCACCAAGCTGCTTGAAAGCCGGATGCCCATGGCAGTATTGTTCACCTCTCTCACTAATTATTCCTTCTTCTCACACTTAAACTCAAATCATTGACTAAAGTTAATGAAGACCTCACTTCATTGTGCTTTGATTGTCCAGTTTCTGTGTTAAAATCATTCTTGTACTGAGTTTTGTTCATTTGACCTCCACTCATAAAACCAACATCCACCAAACATTATGATGGGTACTGGGCTTATCTTATCGCAGTCTGAGGGAGACTCTTAGTGCTAAAAACTTGAAAAGGAAACATATTATTGGTTGTTCATCCCCTGACCTCTATTTGAGCACTTTTACTTTATTAATGAAATTACCAAATTTCTTCTTCGCAAATAGTTTGAAAAAAAATGATATATGCTGCTGAAGTCAAATGGGGCTATGAAATCAACCACAATATTAAAATTCAAGTTATTCATTGTTATACTTATGTTCAAGTTGATATTACAATAAGTTTATTTCTAGATATGCAATTATTAAGCTTTAATGCTAACAACTCATCATGCAAGAAGTTTAATACTTAAAATAATATTTCAAGGCATTAAACAATGTATCAAAAACACAAATACTCCCATAGGTTGCAATAAAAACAAATATTCAACAAAGCATTGAATGGCGCATCCCAGTCGCCTGAAATGACCAATATCACAATCTACGAAATCAACCTCCCTATTATTGAATCAACAAAGATGAATATTATGGGATCATAGATTTTTTTTTGTGTGAGAATTGAATTGGAAAAAATTGTTACTTATTCTACTTTTTTTAAGGCCTTATCATAGTAAGAATGGAAACTTATCCTAACCCACTGTTATCTACAAAATCCAAACATCAATAGTGCCTGTAAATCAACTCTACATAGTTATAGCCAAAAATCAAGTTATAGTTTATATTTGCATTTTCTCACACCCTTTTTAATGATACAAGCACAATAGAAAATGATTATGTGGATAAATTATTGGAATAGAAAATGATGATTTTGCAACAATGGGGCTTGTTTGAGACCAATTCCCGCTTACAAAAATTTCCCTCCACTTTTCTATTTTCCCACTCTCCTTTATCCCCTTCTTTTCCCTCTTCTATACTTAACTAAAATCCCCTTTCTTTTTCCCCTCTACTTTCTCTTTCTGGTTACTAGGTCATTTTTCTGAAAAATGTCTAACTGTGTGGGTTGGCGGACTCACGGGTTCACATTTTCACTCATGATTTTACATCACTACTCCAACCGACCACTTCCCCATTCCATACTTAGCCACTTTTTGATCATGGATTCCTGGGCAGGCGGGCTCTAGATTGCACTTCCAAAATTGCCAAAATTGCCCTTCGATTTTCTATTTTCCCACTCTCTTTTATCCCCTTCTTTTCCCTCTTCTATACTTAACTGAATTCCCCTTTCTTTTTCCCCTCTACTTTCTCTTTCTGGTTACTTAGACATTTTTCCTAAAATTTCTAACTGCGCAGGTTGGTGGACTCACAGGTTCACATTTCCACTCATGCTTTCATATCACGACTCCGACCGACCACTTCCCCATTCCATACTTAGCCACTTTTTTGATCGCGGATTTTCGGGAAGGCAGGCTCTATATTGCACTTCCATTGTTCCTTGACCTACAAACAACACCCAAACTTCCGCAATATACAAATTGACTGTCGGACTCCAACATCGTCCCCTCTTTCACGTTACACATTTTGTACTTAAAAGTTTTGAGACATACAATTTGACCATCAGGGCCTCACGTATCCTAAGGATTCATTGTCACCGTATTTTGAATCCCATCTGACCGCTTTCCATACTTGACCATTTCTTGGAATCTCTTTCATGGATCGTCGGGTTGGCGGGTTCATGAAATCTCCAATTCCTAATCGTTGTTCCCTGTGCCCGCAACCTTCACACTTCTTTCCAAGTATGCAATTAGTAAGGTTTAATGCTAACAACTCATCATGCAACAATCATAAAGATTGTCATTAATGAGCAAAAGGCTCAAGGAGACAGTCACAGTGACTATCCCTACACAACTTGTCCAAAAACATGCAGAAAAGATCTTGCTAGGTAATGGGATATCTATTACAAATTTCAATATATTAGCGAAAATGAGTCCGACTGACCGTTTCCCTATTCCATACTTCGCCACATTTTCGATTGTAGGTTTCCAGACAGGCGGGCTCAAGATTGCGCTTCCATTGTTTCGTGACCTGAAAACAACACCCAGAGTTCCGTGATATACAAATTGACTTTTGGACTGCCCCATCAAGCCCTCTTCTGTGTTATGCATTTTGCACTCAAAACTTTCGAGACATACAATTTGACCGTCAGGCCCTCACCTCTCCTGAGTATCCCTTGTAACCCTATTTCAAAGCCCAGACGACCGCTTTCCATACTTATCCATTCCTTAATTGCTCTTCCTCGTCCCCGCCACCTTCACACTTCTTTCTAAATATGCAATTAGTAAGCTTTAATGCTAACAACTCATCATGCAGGAACCGTAAACATTGTCATTAATGAGAAAAAGGATCGAGGATATCTCCCATTAATACACATTAAACCAAGATTTACGGTGGGTTATATTATCCCTTCCAAGTGTTCATTTCAAACATAATGGAATGTCTTTCGCGGGTCATCGGGTTGGTGGGTTCATGAAATCTCCAATCCTTAATTACTCTTCATCCTACCTGCCACCTTCGCACTTCTTTCTAAGTATGGAATTACTAAGCTTTAATGCTAACAACTCATCATGCAACAACCATAGAGATTGTCATTAATGAGCGAAATGCTCGAGGAGATCTCCCATTCACATGCATTGGACCAAGATTTGCAAAGGGTTGTATTATCCCTTCCAACTGTTCATTTCAAACATCCTCTAGAGAAAAAAGACGTTCTTGTAAACTTATCGCAGTAGCTCGACAACAATTCTGTGGAGATACAATGAACATATTAGGGCGTAAGGACCAGAAATTTCAGTGGTCCAGGGCATATTCTTACTACTCATCCCCTTCCACCCATAACAAAGTAATTTGGACCTCTGGAATTTCTCGTGCAGGCTGTGTCCCTGAAGTTTTTGAATGTAAGGAGGTGGTCTCTTGGTGCGTTGAGAGATATATTTCAAGCCAAATAATTATTCCACTACGAGACCACTCTCATATTTCTTTGTCACCTCAGGTCTTCCGCAAGATGTTGAGATTGTCAGAGCCAACATTGACCTTCAGAGGAGAAGACTGCAAGTAGTTCCTAAAAAAGCATGACAACGGGTTGGACCTCTTACCTGAGTTCCTAGAAGACTCGATGACAGTTCCTGAAGATATCACAAGGTTGTAGGTTAGTTCGTTTAGAAATCCATTCTGAGAAATTGTCTAGCTGTTTTCAAGAATAACGGGGCAGGAATCCACATCAAGCATTTCCCGCATGATTCTTTATATTTTGTATTTCATAGTCAAGGAAGAAGCCATTTTTGATTGGGGGAGGCTACTTTCCATTGAAATATTTTCCCAATTGTCACGATTCAAAGAGGAGAATAAATATTGTATGTCATCCTACTTGGTTTTCACGATAATACATTACTCTCCGCTTCCAAAACTGTTTGTGTCCAAGAAGGTAAACTGTGAATTCAACCCAGTAACCTTCTGGTACCAGGCCTTGTGGAGGCACAAGGCCTCCCATTGTTTTTATGAGGTTTTTAATGATTTTGTCCTAGTTTTCAAATATTTATTGTTAGAAAAGGATGCTCCCCGGATGTCTGACCAGGAAACCAAGTTTTTGGACAGGAAGGGGACACTTGAACAAATGGAGAATTATAGTGTAATAATGATTTTTGGCTCCACGAAAAATCCTGTTTTCCTTCCATGTCACATTATAGACAAAATGTTTGTTACAAAAATAACAAGGCAATACAACTACTGGTTGC
This sequence comes from Picea sitchensis, assembly GCA_010110895.2. Taxonomy (NCBI): domain Eukaryota; kingdom Viridiplantae; phylum Streptophyta; class Pinopsida; order Pinales; family Pinaceae; genus Picea; species Picea sitchensis. The sequence continues at coordinate 17,209 of SNQJ01S0008886.1, read as the reverse complement.
ATTTTTCCATGAGAAGTGAAAAAAATAGTTCATTCCTCTGCCATGGAAATTCGGGGAATTCGTGTTTAGGAACATCAATAAGATTCATGAATTCGCAGGCCATTTCAAAAACTTGAACCTAAGATATGTTGAAAGGATAAGAGGGTTCGACCCTAATGGGATTTTTGTAGAACATTTACTAAGAATTGGCTTCAACAATTATTTTATCCATACACTCCTAAACAAAGACAAAGATAATGATGACAACACTCCTACTCTTGATGCTGATGACCTAGAGACATTGCAAAGAACCACTGAATTGTACAAACAACAGTGAAAAGGCCCCGGTGAGAAGAGTGTCCAATCCCCGACTACCACTCCTAAGAGTACGACATCCCAGAGCATCGCTCCAATGGCCCACCCCAATAAGAAAGCAACACATAATTCTTCAAATAGAGGAGAAGATAAGAACCCTCCTCGGGGTAAAATTGATAATTTTCACAAGATTCCCGTGAGGAAGAAGAGAAAAAATGTTGTAGTAAAAGTGGAAGAGCCCGGAACTAAAAGCAAAGACATGGAACTTGAGACTGATCTGAATAACATATTCTACAACATTGATCAGCCTGGGGATGTGATCCACCATAATACCCTAATAGAAATAGCTTAGACCGAGATTTTTGACGAATATGAATCCTTCGTATTCCAGAGCGTTGTTTTTGACAACGGATCTAAAAATTTAATTATTGAAAAGAGAGATGCAAGAAATAAGAAAGGGAAATCTTGTTCAAAGATTAACCTTAGGAACATGTATCTGTCCCAAATATCCTGATTTCACTGAGCAACTGGAGATGCTCTTGATGATTCCATTGGAGGCATTGAGGCGGAGAATGCTAGACTGAAGGACCGAATCAAGGAATTGGAGGAATCTTTGAATCCTATTCCATTTATTGCCAATTCTTTAGCAAAAACTGTGCCTGCCACCCCTCCAACCAAGTTAAAAGGATCCTCCATCCTCCTCACATTGTGTAGAGGCTACGTGGAGAAGAATATCAAGAAGAGAATGGAGCGAATTACTCAAGTCTAGGAAACATAAAAAAGTATAGCTTCCTTTGGAACGAGGGCATGAACATTTGCAAGCAGATTTTAAAAATGAAGAAGGTTTCTATCTAGAGACGATCCTCCCTTTTGGCATCCATGTCACCAACATGACAGATATGAGAAGAACACAAGAAGATCTCCCCTCCCCAAACTAGATCAAACAATTAAATGCATGCTGGAAAGAGAAAGTTAAGAACCTACATCTCATTGTCTAATCATGTGAACAAGCCATATTAAATAAAGAAGAATTATTCAAAAATTTGACCGAAATAAACTAGTCAGAAGTACCAATGAGGTCCAAGACCCCAACTTAATCCTCAACTCCTTGTCCTTAACCAAACAAGCCTTTGATGAAAAAGTTGATATTTTTAAGGGGTTGTCTTTAGAAAAGTTTTACGACATCCTTGAATATGGTGAAGATGACGTGGACAACTGGCTAGTGGACCATTCGGTACAAAATGAAGAAATTGAATAAGCTCTGCATAATCTTTCTATCGATCTAAGGGAATTAGAAAGCGAGCTTTTCAACATAAAAATATGGCATGAGATCAACGTGGCCCCCATTAGAAGCTACATTGAAGAATGGATCCAAAGGGAAATCAACAAGCTCATCGATGAAGGGAAACAAGCGGTTGACACGATTCCAGTAGCCGTCGACGAGAGCAATAAAAATGCATCAACAAGCAAATAGAAAAGGGGGAGATAGATACCATAATTGTAAGTCTATACTGATCACATCCTTCTTTCTTTATCAATCCAGTTATTCCACCTCTTTAAATAGAAATGTCTAACCAAAGACTGTGTTGAGCACTCAACACACCCTAAACAAAGTCCATGTCAAATTTTACTTTTTGGGTACCACTTGATCTTTTGCACTGTCTAATTCGACTTCAATATGAAAAATATTGCCTGTGCTTATCATTTTTTTTCTCATTTAAGTCTCTCAAAGTTTTCTTGAACATGTGAAAACCCATAACTTAAAAGACTAACATTTAATTAAAGAATCGACAACAAAAACTTTTCCCCCGACGCGCTCAAAGATTCGGCATCGGGAAGCATTAAAGATGAAAGAAAATCACTCGAGAAAACTGCATTCGTCGAGTGTCGATCCTCATCGGCATCGACAAAAGGAAGTTTTATTTCACGACAGGAATCACACAAGGATATCGTCGATGACCGATCCCTTTGGCATCGACAAAAGGATAAAAGAGTAAGTGTTAACGAAGAAATAAAGGCTTTGTCGATAGCCGATCCAAAATACCTTTCAATAGGGGCGAGTTTTAGAAAGTTAGCCCGTAGAGAACATGATAAGTTGATCCCCGATCGCCGACCCCCGATACCTTTCGGCATCGACAATCCCAGGTTTATTTTAACACACACATCTTGTTGAAACCCCCGACTTCGATTGAGATACACAATCAAACCACCTATCCTCATCCGCCATCTATTGTTTCCAGAGTGGTTAAACATACGTTCTAGTTTTCCCCTGAGTTTTTATTGGTTCTTGAGGCCCAAGTCACACCCCAAATCAGTCTTTCCATGTCAACACCGTACGACGAAATTAATTGGAGTCGGAAGTTCTTCTCAGGAAGATACCAACGAGAACATTCACCATGTATCGCCGATCCCCAATCTACCCACTAAGAAAGTGACGTGATGGAATGTTTTAGTGCTAAGATATGTTGGATCCAAAGAATTTAAAAAACCAATTAATTCCAAATCTCGCATTAGTTATTAATTCGTGCGTGGCTCAAATCAGTCATTTGAAATTGTTGATAGGGCACATCACCCTCCACGCCTCCGCCGTCAACCTATGATGAATTGAATTGCAGGGATTCAGCAGAAGATATCCTTTTATTTCCACTCATAACCCAAGTTAATTGGTTGATACAACACGACAATTTCTTCCCCGTTTTAATTCTTTCGAGCATTTCATAAACAAGGTCATCATGCACAAAGAAGTTCATAGCATCCAGAGGAGTGAGACAAGAAATCCGGAAGAAGTTTCCAAGGTCTAGTGAGTATTAAACAACAGGTTTAGCAAGTGTTATAGGAACAATTCCTCCAATAAAACCAACCACCAAGAAATCTCTGAGAGTGCCAAAGCTAAAGGAACCAGATGTAGGAGAAGGTTCTTCCCCAGCGGTCACAAAACAATTGGAATTTACTCCAAAGACGGTGCCCATGATCAAGACACCATCCAAGGAGGTTTTCATTCATCCTTCGGCCTTTGGAGACATGGAGGCTAGCATAGGGACCAAGGCAGTACTTCCGCACTGGGGATAACTTTTCCAGAAGATCAAGTGGGAAGAATTCCCTGAATATACCTCGCATCGTGACCCCGATTCGAGGAAACTCGACGATGAAGTTTTTACGAATATCAGAAGGTCGGACCTGCACATGGTAGTGAGCAGAAATCCAGTATTCCCCTGCATAGAACTTCTGAAGTGGCCTATCAACCACACTAACAAACAAAGATGTTTGATCAATGACGAAAATGGTGAGTGTGTCAGGGTTTTCCTTCCGGTGGAGGTGCAGAATTACTACAATCTCAGAGACCCGTAGGAGCGACTGAACATCGATTTTGTTATAATCTTCTATGAGAAACACAACACCAGCCAGGTGATGGCTTCATGGTGGAGAGAGGATAAAAAATTCACCAATCAGACCTTCGGCTGGTACCCGACGACCAACTTAAGAGAGTCGTATATCTATCTAATGGCCCTCATCTGTCGAATGTATGGGGAGAAAGATTGTTCCAGGTTTTCATAGGCATGGATGCCTCTAGCTTACAGGGTATCCATTTCTAGGAGAGGTTTTAACTGGGGCGCCATCATTTCCAAGTAGTTGAGAATTTGCATTCAACAGGCTCAGATGTCAAAAGAAGGAGAGACTCCATCCTTCTACATGGATTCTTATTTATTGGATGTCATCTGTGCCAGAAATTCCTTTGTCGGAATGAATTTGAGATGGCACGACTCATAACTCCCAGTCCATGTATATTTCAACATCTTGTGGGAAAATAGGTACAATAAATCCTACTCCCTCATCTGCGATCAATTCATAGCACACATTCATTTTATGTTGTTCAAAAAAGAGTGCCCAAGACTGTCGACTGTGGCCAAAAAGATGATATCAAAGGTTGGCCACTGGTATATGGATGAGCGCGATACCTACATCAGGGTTTTCGGAGCCACCAAAGCACCACACCTGTTATCTTTGTATCTCCCTGATCGACTAGTAGTAGGGGAAGTCTGCTACCAGACCATCCTGCAAGGTTACAATGCTACTCTGGTAAAAGATAAGAAGCGGGCATTCATACCTTATGGATTCCATATAGGTTTCTACATAGTAAAAGACACCACTCAAGCCAAGCAAGAAGGGTTAATCCAGTTAGAGTTTTGATTCTAGACTGGTCATTTTCGCAAGAACGAACCAAAGGGTCTAGTCCCTAAGCATGCGTCGCAAGTATCATCCTGCTAGCCATATGCCCATGACATGTTTGAAGATGAGATTTTCATAGAAAACGCACAGGAATTGGACGAAGTTGTGATGAGGATGTGTGATCCTAGGATGACCAGATTCAAATCCATGATCCTAGATGAACAAGTGGCAACCCTAGAACAATTGGCTCAAGGAGCCCTCCGGGCCAGAGAGGAAATAATAGCGACCGAGATAGCAGCAGCTCCCGAGGAAGCGACCGAAACAACAAATATTTCCCAGGTAACCCCAGTACAGGATAGGAGTTCTCCCGAGGCTCATGATGCGTGGGAGAGAGGGTTACTCATGTATGAACAGGATCAACAGATGATGAATCAAATGCGAGATAACCTGAACCTCATTAGGATGACACGACTTTCGACCTATATCCCAGAAGAAATCCCAGTGGGACCAAGCGGTCCTGAATTCATAGGCCTTGATAACATCAATGGGTTAGAAGACCCTGAATCCACAACGCCACCGGCCGGATCGTCGACAGGTATTACAACGCAGCCGGAGGAAGTCGGGGTATCAGTAGAAACAAGTGCGTCAGACCCCCTCCACGAGCTAATTAAAATCTATGATGACGATGAGAGTCTGGAAGTATCTCTCAGGACCCATGTGCATGTCGAAGAAGAAAAGGGACCTAAGAATACATCTTCTCCTTTCCCCGATGTCCAAACCTAGGAGGTCCCACAGAAAGAAAAGGAAGCCGGAATTTTCCCAGACACTAAGTTGCCCGATGCATAGGCCATCCAAGCAGATAGTCCTAGAGATGAGTCGAAGTCGAGCGAGCCAAAGGAAAGAACCCTGCAGCAGGAAGTCGATGTTTCAATGGTTGATGGACAAGTAAGTATCGAGTCTATTCCCGACACGTCTATTTCTATCGGTACTCAGACGCCCAATGAGCGACAAACAGAAGTTGGTCCTTCGGAGTATAACGAGGAATCTTTAGAACCCGATCTTGAACAAGTTTACACCATCAGAAGTTTGGGGAACAAAATCACGTGGGGGGATCATCAGATTCCTGAACCTGTGGATGAAGTAGCCGACATTCATGGAATAGCTTATGACATGAAAAGGAAGTCTGTTGTCTAGTGGACCACCAAGAAAAGGAGGATCACTTTGGATCGCTCCATCCTCATCACTACAGAGGAAGATTTTATAAAAACACAAAATGCCAAAACATACAAACTTATCGACGTAGGGAGAGCGATCTTAGACACCACCCTATACAGAGCAAGAAGAGATGATAAGGAGCTGGTTTCCGCCCTAAAGGAACAAGAAAATTTGTGCCACTTGGCTAAGTACTATCAGGACACCACACAGGCCGTGGTGTACCTAAGGAGTGAATTCCAGGAGGCCTACAGGAAGTTCACAAACGAGTGACACTTATTCACTGCAAAAATGACTGAGCTTCAGGAAGATACTCTCATGGCACTCACGACGTGCAGGGATATGGAGCGGTGGTACAAAAAAGAGCAGCAAGCCATGGAGAGAGTCGACTACATTGGCGCAGTCCAACAGGGCCAAGATAAATAAGAACACAACATTCAGGTGTTGAAAGAAAGCAGTCTTGATCGCATAAATATGTCAGTTGAGTATTGGGAAAAAATGTCTCAGGAACCACACCGAGAAATTCAAGAGAAATGGGCCAAGTGCGAGAAACACTAGAGTAAGATCAATCGGGTAATGAAGGACATTGGACTGCCCGAGTTCAGCACACCCGATGACTTTGTCGACCTACGCGACATAGTCGAATCGCACACAAGGCAAGATTCTTCATGGTCCGAAAGACTATCAAAGGTGACCGACACAACGCCAGGACAGGTGCAACAATTTATGGAACACCCGATCAAAGCTCAGGCTGTGCTACACCAATTAAGTGCCAGTCTGATCAAGTATCGGGCCCATGCAGTGTAGATCAGAGAAATTTACGTAACCCCGATGGAACAACACGGGTTCCCATACGCCAACACCTACGAGGATTTGTTCATGAGTTGGTCGGAGTATGAGAAAATTCACCCTTTCAAAGTGATATCTTAAGATGACTGTTAGAAAAATGTTAGGATTGAACGCCAGGTGGCGAGTTTTTTTTTCCTAAATGCACTTTAGTCATTATTTTTAGTTAATTTTATGTTATAAATAAGAGCGTCGATCTATTAGTCTAGGGTCGATGGTTTTTGCAAGAAACCCTCATTTCTGGTTTGTTAAGAATTATTTTGGAGCTACTTGTAATTGAGAAGTCCTTTTGGACCAGAGACAAGTTATATTTTCATCAAATGCATGTGTGATTGGATGTGGAGAAGAACTGTTTCCTATCTCATCTCATGAATGGATGTTGTAATGAGTAAGAGCTATTGAATCTATTGTTAAGTTATCTAATGCAATGTTTTGCAGTTATTTTCTTTAATGATGAAGATGAATCGTTGTGTTGTTGTGTGATGGATGATTAGAGTAGTTGGATTATTTTACTTGCCATTATTGATCACATATGTGTTTTCTTTTTGATAATTAAGTATCTCATACAGTAATTGGATGCTCACATGGTTAATGTATTAGCACTAGGCCTGTGGTATAAAATTGTTGTCCGCATGCTTGAGTAGTGGGTTATCCCAAGCTCAGCTTCTTCTCCAATAGTTAAAACCTTTTTTCCGTTTTGTTGTCAAGTTAGTTTATACCGGCTTCCATCTTATATCGGTCCCACCTAAGAGGAGATGCCTTCACAAGAAAACAAAAATCCCATCGATTAATAGGACGAATCGCAAGATTTGGAGAACCATTCCACTATTAAACACTGGAGAGTATAATTGGGCCTCGGTGGTGGGTTTGGTTCCTGCTGTTGAATTTAAGGGATTTAGGACCCATCAACAGACTGATAACTTCCAATTTATTCTTTTCAGGTCTTTCTCTCTATCGTCGCCCACTTCTTCTTTCTACAATATTATTTCTTGTACTTATTTATTTTATGGTCCATGGGAGCCCCAATCCCATTCTATATGACAAATGAATTTAAATTTCGAGGAGTATGTAACATACATTATTAATTTTTGATAAATTTCAAATAAAACTACTTCGGGAACAATCTCGACGGTGCCGTGTAACCTTGTTTTCAGAATGCAAAATTAGTTCTCTTTATGCATGTCGATCATCTTCTTTTATTTTTATGTGCTCAATTTTTTTTATCTTCAACTATGTTGGATGTCAGGAAATTGTGTTTATTTAATTTGATGTGATTCTTGGTCCTATTTTCTAGGAACCTTTATTTCAAAAAAAAAAAAAAAACATTTTCTATCATTTTGTTTTTCTTTAAGTGATTACGACGAAAAATATCTAAGTCCCACATTTGAACTATACACGCCCTAGGAAAAACTTAAAGAGGATTACCACATCTATAAAAATGCAGTAGTACTGAAATCCTCGTTAGGTTTTCGTTTCGGTACTAATCGATTCAAGGGTCAACAGACTTGTAAATACATCTGCAAGAATATCCGCAGAAATAGAAACCTTCGAAATTTTTTATGATTTCCAAAAAAACAATCAACTAGATAGACATGTTGCAAATATACCAGTTGGTACTATACTGAGATGCCCAGTTGGTACTATACTGAGATGCCTAGTTGGTACTATACAAAGATTCCCTCTTCTTGGAGAGAAATTGCAGATCAACCTCTGCAAATATATAGAAAAAAGTAGCAAACACAGAGGTCACACAAGAAGATCAAAGAATCTTCGACACTCGACACATTTAAAAAAAAATATATATTTGTTTCTTTGACACTACATATAACTTTATTTATCCTAACACATATAGAGACAGACAAACCATATGATCTATTTAATAGAATGAAATGGATGTTGCTTACTTTTTCCATGGGAAAAATTAAAGAAGTGACTATGAAAATTGTAATTAACTCTAAATATTGGGATGCAAGTTAGTTGGAAGTATACAAAGATCATTATGAATGAATTTCATGAATATATTAAAGAGATAAACATACAAGGTAGGAACGGTAATTTCGAACATGGCAAGTCAGAATCCAACAATATATCAAGTTACACGTGATGGGGATATCTATGCTTTTTAGTAGCTATCTGTTGTATTACTGGTAGTAGGAAAAATTACAGAATCTTATTAAGAAAACAAAAGCAAGATGGGTTATGCGAAACAAAATATAATTAGAATGAGAATACTTTCATAAACTAAATGGTTTCAATGCCAAAATTTCTCTAGGATATTAATGCCCGAGCACCTTCTCTTTCCGAAATGAATGTGAGACGTCGATCAGTTTTCACTCTGCCATCTGGGAGACCCTGACACTTTAGCGTCCTTGGTAAATTTTTACTGACCTACCAACTTTAGAACTCCCCTAACCATATTTAGCGATGGAACAAATTTCTCACAAAGTGACTTTCTCACTAATTACTTGTTAACCTGATATTAATATAATAGTATCATTAACTAATTTGGGAATTCAGGACATTGAATCTTCGAGGCTTCAGGATTCACGAAAAATGTGTTTGTTTTGAAAGGAAAAATCCCGGAGTGACATTCTCCGGGAGTCATGTAGCATCCTGACGTCTTATGGCTAGCATGTCACACAGTTCCATGTGTCATTTTCTGCATGGATACCACCTGTATTTCTTGCTGCCTTCCACGTGTTTGTTGCAGTTTCCATTTTCCTCTGCTACTTCGGGCTTCTCATTCTCCCACGGCCCCCCCATACCTGTGCATTTATTCCCATTCCAACCTGACAGGGTCTACACTACCATGCAACACTTGTTTAATAAAGTGACTTCCTATTTTACTTTATTTCTATCAATGTTTGTTGTAAATTGAATCTTTGCAAATATTTATGGAAATATATGACTTACTTCTATGCAATAGTTTCTTCATACTCATTGTAAGAAAGCATCAACATATAACCATTATTGTGGCAACTACATATTTGGATAGGAAAAGTTCAAAGTCTCTACTAAATCATGTCCTAATTTGTAAATACATTTAAATCATAAAATCCAAGTAGGAAACCAAATAAATTTGGATAATAGTGAGGCACATTGTCACACTAGCCACCCAATCAAAACCCATGTCTTAAGCACAAATTGGGAAGCCAAATCAGGATTGCCATTAGTGACACACATTGCCACACTAGCCACTTGAGCAAGCTCGGTGTACACTAACTCTTGGGTCTTTTGACAAATTTAATGTTCATGTATATTGTACCAAAGAACACTTAATCATTTAATGTATTAGTGCAAATTTAGGGAAATACAATTAGCTAAACTTGGTAATCAATTCTAAGTCATTTCACACTTGAAAATATCAAATATGTGAACATAATTGAAAGTAAACCATTAATGTCATGAATGTTATATATCAATGGAGATGCAAGCTTTGAATAATGGGTGAGGTTGCCAACATGGATGATTAATGGTGTACACAAGAGGCCAATATAAGGTCAAGGATGTCAGATGAGATCAAATGACCATTAATAAGAAGAGAAAACATGAGAACATAGCCCAAAGATGGCCAAAATGCTAAAAGAGTGAGTAGAATTCACCCTCGAGATAATGTTTGGAATAAATCTTGAACGATACTTAGTTTGTTATGAGAGAACACATGAAACTTACGATTTAGCCATCATATGAAAATACAAAAGGAAGAAACCTAGAATTAGATGACATCCATGATATCCTAAC